>CAJQZM010038724.1:0-80031 GCA_907164665.1 Colias nastes
TCAAGATGGCGGCCGTGGGACAAGGGTGGTGACCCCACAAACTTGGTGATAGCTTCACACTGACCACCCCTACACATCAAAAAAATAAAATTGCGTCCTCTAAAAAATGCAACCCCAAATGTAACTTTTCAATGGACCATTAGCCAAATACGCAACAAGTGAGCCTAGCACGCACTTGTATGAGATATATACAATACGTTGTTATCCAAAGCGCTATTTAGTACAATTATTAGTGCTTTGCCATGCGGATTCACTGATTGTTCAGCAAATATGTGTAATGGTTTATTTAGTGCATTATTATAGCGAGTGTTTGTCTATTTCCGTTTATTTTGTGTTCGACGTGTATATTTTAATGTCAATAAGGCAATATGAATTGTGAATCGAGTTAGAAATATGTAAATAATTGAATGATTATTTAGGTAATGTGAATATTTAGAGAGTTTAGTACAAAAATAATGAAATTTGGTTTACCTATTTTCTCTTGAGATTAACCTATGATGACATATCTATACTATAATATTATAAAGCTGAAGAGTTTATTTGTTTGTTTGTTTGAACGCGCTAATCTCGGGAACTACTGGTCCGATTTGAAAAATTATTTCGGTGTTAGATAGCCCATTTATCGAGGAAGGCTATAGGTTATATGTATATCATCTCGCTAAGACCAACAGGAGCGGAGCACTGCGGGTAAAACCGCGGAGTTCAGCTAGTTTTCTATAAAATACGAATATAATAATTTCTATAAAATAGTTTTGTACTAACTGTTCATGTTTAAAAGTTTCGCTGCTGAATATAAAACTACTAAAGTTCAGAGGCGGCTCGTCCTCAGGAGCGCTGGTGCAGTGAACTCCCATAAATAATTATAATAAAGTTATACCTGCTCATTATTTAAAATCTATCGTAAAAAACTCCAATTCACATTACAAATAAAATACATTACATACACTCTTGTTCATTTAATAAGTAACGCGCGAAAAGGAGCTTACGGAGCGCTCTCGATTGCGCTCCTATGAAACAACATTCAGTACATTGCCTACATACGAAATCCAATAAGAGTGAAAGAGAAATTTCGCCACAGTCCTGCGCGTGAAACAAAAGATTTAATATGGAAAAATAGCCATTTTCGGAGCGCCGCTCTCAAGCGACGTTGCGCATCGCATGACAGCAGAAATTGCGCGCGACGTTGCCACTCCTATATTATAAACAAACACTATGAATACGCTCGCGAATGCAAATTCGGGGATTTTCTAATTTTGCTAAATAATAATTGAATTCGTTTTGAAATACTTTATAATTTTTAGTGTTTATATAGACACTAGATTTCCGCCCGCGTTTTCAAAGGAAAACCCGCATAGTTCCCGTTCCCGTGGGATTTCCGGGATAAAACCTACCCTATGTGATAATCCAAGTTACCTTCTATATGTGTGCTAAATTTCATTGTAATCGGTTCAGTAGTATTTGCGTGAAAGAGTAACAAACACACACACACACACATCCTCACAAACTTTCGCATTTATAATATTAGTAGGATTAAAACTCCTTTTTACATTATCTCTCTGATTAAATTTTTTAATTTATCTATCAAATTAAATACTTAATTAAATAAATAATAATATTACCTTCACAATCGCCTAACAACGGTTTAGAGCAATCTTCCGTATCCTCTCCCATCTCACGGAACCGTTGTATTAAGTTCTCTTCTGAATTATTTCTGAGAAACACGAAATATAAGGTTATTTATTATGCATACCATGTTTGAATATAAATTTATAGTTGAATCGTTTCTATCGCCTTAAATACGTATTTTATCATAATTTATCTATAATATTATTTTTTATTGACTTATCGAAATTTTCCTGACTTATAGAAATTTTCCCCACAAAGAGAAATTTTCCTGACGTATAGAAATTCTTCTGTCTTATCGAAATTTTCCCGACTTATGGAAATTTTCCAGCTTATAGAAATTTTTCCTGACTTATCGTAATTTTCCCGACTTATGGAAATTTTCCTGTCTCAGATACAAGGAAATTTTCCTGGCGTATAGAAATTTTCCTGGCTTATAAACATTTTCCTACTTATACAAATTTTCCTTATCTATATAAATTTTCCTGACGTATATAATTTTTCCTGACTTACAAATTTTCCTGGCTTATAGAAATTTTCGTCACGTATAGAAATTTTCCTTGTTTATAGAAATTTTCCTTTCTTATAGAAATTTTCTAGCTTATAGAAATTTTCCCGGCGTATGGAAATTTTCCTGACAGAAATTTTTCATGACTTATCGTAATTTTTCCGACTTATGGATTTTTCCTGACGTATACAAATTTTCCGGACTTATAGAAATTTTCCTGACGTATAGAAATTTTCCTGGCTTATAAACATTTTCCTGACATACAAATTTTCCTTATCTATATAATTATGCGGCAAAGAGAAATTTTCCTCACGTATAGAGATTTTCCTGACGTATAGAAATTTTCCTGACGTATAGAAATTTTCCTGGCTTATAAACATTTTCCTGACTTATACAAATTTTCCTTATCTATATAAATTTTCCTGACGTATAGAAATTTTCCTGACTTTTAGAAATTTTCCTGACGTATAGAAATTTTCCTGGCTTATAAACATTTTCCTGACATACAAATTTTCCTTATCTATATAATTATGCGGCAAAGAGAAATTTTCCTCACGTATAGAGATTTTCCTGACGTATAGAAATTTTCCTGACGTATAGAAATTTTCCTGGCTTATAAACATTTTCCTGACTTATACAAATTTTCCTTATCTATATAAATTTTCCTGACGTATAGAAATTTTCCTGACTTTTAGAAATTTTCCTGACGTATAGAAATTTTCCTGGCTTATAAACATTTTCCTGACGTATATAAATTTTCCTGACTTATTGGAAATTTTTACGACTGATTAAAGTAAACCACCCACCTATTCCCACCCACATCCCGTACGCTATGCTCTCTATCCACAGGCCGCGCGTGCGCAGAATGGCTCAGTATCTGCATAGATAGCGAACGTATAAACTCGCCCGGTCGTTGGGCGCTTTCACCAGGGCCCTGGAATTATGGAATTATTAAATTAATTTCATAAATAATATCATCATCATCATTTTTATTTAAAACAATATTCATATATATTTATTTGCCCGCGGATTCCCCTGATGTTAAATTCGCATTAGTATGAGTCGTTTCACCGCTGTCAAAAGTTACCCATGGCCATGTCGCATTTATAATATTACTAGAGGTCCGCCCCGGCTTCGCCCGTGGTACATATTTCGCAATAAAAGGTAGCCTATGTCCTTTCTCGGGTATCAAAATATCTCCATACCAAATTTCATACAAATTGGTTCAGTAGTTTAGGCGTGATTGAGTAACAGACAGACAAACAGAGTTACTTTCGCATTTATAATATTAGTATGGATTTATAATGTGGTGCTCATTTTTTTTGTAATAAATTATCCTGCTAACGCTATTGTATTTTCGTTGTTTTATTTCAAGTGAACACCCATACAATTTTGTCATGAGCCGCCTCTGCTAAAGTTAAAACTTGCCCTCATTTTGCCCGGAACATTGGTAAAAGAACCATCAATACACTTGTACTAAGAGTTACTCGCACAAACCCGATACGCCTGCATTTTACGTCTGAAAAAACTACGGTGAATATACTTTTGCGTAGTCCAAGTAACATGGGACTATGATTTTTTTTCACCTGTAATAAGTGTAAAGTATAACCAGTGAACATGCTATAATTCCTTGATTACATATTTATAACTGCTGCCATAGAGCGTTGATAGTTGATACCTGCTGGGTGAGGCGGTCAAGAAAAATGGAATTAAAAATTTATCTAGATTGTGTTAAATTATTTTAATTTACAAATATTGTGTACCATTTTTTCAAGACTACAATGGTTATAATAGGCTTTGGCTACCAAGCGATTTCTCTCTCCTGAAAATATGTGAAATGTGTTTTTCGTCAAATTAGAAAACATTGTACAGACAACATAGCACGTCATCCACATACTGTTAAATGTTGATGATGATGATGAGTGCTACATTTTCTAACCACATTTCTTACATAAACACCTAGAAATTAAAGATTGTAAAGGATTCTATACGCGGTTTATTCATTATATTATTATCCCGACGTTTCGTATACTTTGCAGCGTGATCACGGTCTCATTAACCTTTCAAAATGTCCCTTTACACCTTCCAACATGGTCACCAACCACGCACTCATCACGGAACTAGGAGCGGCGCGTAAAAGCAAAAAGTCCGCTCAATTCATAGCGAGTAGATGAAACCGCTTTTAGGTCACAGCTAACGTTACAGGACTCATGGTGATTGAAATTAATTTTAAGCTATTGCATAGCTTCTATCGCGGGCCTTGAGCGCGGGGACCGAATCGAGAAATTCCGTAACGAAAAAACCTCACGCTCCCCACTCCGACGGGCTCGGAGGTGTGGCTTGAAGGCATGCTATGCAATAGCTTTACCGCGGCAGTCCCCGAGTGCCACACGTCTTTTTTTTTCCATTTTTATCTGTACGTATCCATGGGAGATAAAATTTAATGTTTGTGACGATATTGGGAAATGTTAAAAGCCAGTGTTTGTGTTTATTTTGCTATTTTATATAGGAAGTATCTATTGTTATGGAATAAATCCTAGTGAAGGGAATCCTAGTGTGGGAGCAAGGGTTTTCAATTTCTATGTACCTATCTTATATTTTGGAAATAGAGTTATTGTTTATTTAAATAAATAAGAATGATTGTATAGGATGTTATAGGGGACGTCTTCTAACTCAAAATGTACTTACAGAGGTTAATTAAACATTTCGGCTGTAGAAAATAAAAGTAATATTTGTTTATTTATAAATTATACAATAGAATAAAAAGACTGACTGGCACAATATGTTTGTAGAAGGAAAGCTCGCTTAATAATGAAATATGATACTATATTGTTTTTGTTAAAAATTCTATTAATATATACAGCTGCTTTTCTAAATGTTTTGGAATTAGTCGATACAGAGCGTCTCATTATTATAGTTAACTAGCTTCCCGCCCGCGGCTTCGCTCGCTTTGTCTAAAACCTAATGAATTATATACTAAAACCTTCCTTTTGAATCACTCTATCTATTAAAAAAAACCGCATCAAAATCCATTGCGTAGTTTTGAAGATTTAAGCATACAAAGGGACATAGGGACAGAGAAAGCGACTTTGTTTTATACTATGTAGTGAAAACCACTTTGTTGTAATTTTCAATAGCATTTTCTTTATTTATTTTCAATTTATAATCGATTGATAAAATCTACAATTTCTAAGACATTTAAACAACACCCATTAGAAAACATAACATGCACAAATACTCTGGTTTAATAGAATTCTCGCATCTCATTTACAATATCGCTTCGAAGGTAAAAATCGTACGTGGCGTACATTGATAAGGCCCGGTTCGTACATAACTTTAACGTTATGTGTGTACGTGTTACATGTTTATGTTATCTTCTCTATACTAATGCATGTGGGTTTTTGTTAAGTATGGTAAGTTGCTCTAGCTTTTTATAGTATAGTTCTCTAGTCATTTTGTAGTGAGAAACGGTTCTAACTTAATTTGGAGATTTTGGAACGAAGTTCCTTATCGCGCGTTGTGAAAGGGGGCTAGACTATGGGCTAGACGGAAAAAGTTGTCACGACACTTTTTCTAACATTTACGACCCTTTTTAAACCTTCGTAATTTTTATATTAATAAAGTTGTCGTGATGAAAATTCTTGACAAGAAAGTTCAATAGTAACACAATACGTGTACCATTTTAGAAACATGATTCCATGATATTTTCTCGATTTAAAAAAAAACAAAGTTTGCATTGTTATTTTTCTTAAATCTCTGGCATCTTAAAAATAACAAACGTAAAGTTACGACTTTTTGGATATTAACTATAAAATATACAACCTATACGTGTACCGAGTTAGAATTTTGAAATATGCGATGGTTTTGAAATAAACAAGAAATACTTGAAATGAGCGCGCGACCAGTTAATCTAGCGTGAGCCGCCCTGTACGTTCCTACCCCGATCGCTGCACGAGCCAGTCTCGCTTCAATATATATAAAAATATTATTATAACTTAAAAAAAAATAAAATTTTATTACAATTCCTTCACTAATTAATCGAAAGGAACTTCGTTCCATCCGGGTGTCCCTTGACACCTCTCAAGTTTTTTTTGAAGTGAAAACTTCTTTAGCGGCGTTGGGTATAAAATCTTAAACTCGCGTCAGGACACGTGGCCTGATCGAAAAAGCGTAAGACGGATTTTTTTTTTTTAACCCTTATATTCCATGCGTAAGACGGATACCATTCCAAAATATCAAACATGCTGAACGTTAATAATCAAGTTTTCACTTCTGCCGGCACTCCCGGAGTGCAACCCGTCTTTTTTTTTTATAATACAGTTTATTTAATACTTATTTCTTCTTCTCTTATATAGAAGTATACTATATTTCGATACAATTTAAAATTTTTAAATATTTATCTTAGACGCTTTTTGAATCTACATATTATTATTAGTGCCACCAGAGGGATTCCAATTGCGATTTTCAAAATATTTACAGTTAAACGTTCATTTTTTTAAACGCACATTTGGAGGAGGCATATGTCCTGCAGTGGATGTCCTGAAGGCTGGAACGAAACTTAGGTACATTTAACTGTATATTCCTCCACACGTATTTTAATACTACTACTACTATAAAAATTCAAATCAATAATTTAAAAAGTTAGTATATATGTGGGGATGGTGTAAATAAAAAGCCAAATTCGCCCAATCGATTTATTTCCCAGACACCGGTTACATATCAAAAATACATTTCAACAATCCTCCATTACATCGTACCAAAAAAACACAAAGTCAAGTCATAGACAACCAAAAATCTACAGTCTACCGATAACATATTCACAGATTAAATAATAGAAAAACACAGACTAAAAATAAAACTAGTAATCATGAAATACATCTTAATATTTTATCCTATTCCCACACGGTCATCCTGCAGAATCATCTGTCCCAGATGAGTCAACAGTCGCTACCCATGGCTTCATCATGTCAGCTGAGCTTGAGGTTCTCAGAGGGCCTTCACCCTGACCTATCTTCCTTAAATTATATCGTTCATTTCTCTTCTTCTCAATAACTTTTTTTTTTTTTTTTTTTTTTTTTTTTTTTTTACAGTACAATAGGGGAGCGCTTGGCCACGATCTCGCCTGATGGTAAGCTGAGATGTGGCCTAAGATGGAGCGCGCTGCCCTAGAATGTACCTGTTCACTCTCCTCTTGAAGACCTCCATATTGTACTCATCGGGGAACACAGATTCAGGAAGCATGTTCCAGTCCCTAGCGGTTCGAATAAAGAATGACGATCCGAACCGCTTTGTCCGGGTACATGGAATGTCAACCATGTGGCGATGCCTAGAATCTGTGCGCCTCGACGAACGATGGAAAAACGGGGATGGCGGAATTAGATCGTGCAATTCCGCAGCGCACTCACCAAAGTGTATCCGGTAGAAAACCGATAAACTTGCCACTCTGCGGCGATGAGCGAGGCTCTGGAGTTTTTTGCCTACTAGCTCATCGTCGTTTATGAGTTTTTGGCGCGCCTCTCTATCGCCTCAAGCGTCTCCAGCTGGTACTTGGCAGATCCATCCCAGAGGTGAGAGCAGTATTCCATGCACGATCGGACTTGTGCTTGATAAAGGTTGAGCAACTGTCCCGGACTGAAATACTGCCTCACCTTCGCCAGTATACCGAGCTTTTTTGAGGCTACTTGGGCTTTTGATTCAATGTATGAACCAAAATTGAGAGTAGGCGTCAAGGTGATACCAAGAAGCTCGAGGTGGTCAGTTATCGGTACGGATACACTTTGGAAAGACGGAGTCAGGTTGAATGGACTCCGTTTTGCGGTGAATAGACACGCCTGGGTCTTGGTCGCATTGAACTTGACCAGATTGGCTTCACCCCACTCAGAGACTGCCTGTAAGGACAAGTTCATGCGTTCGACCATCGCCTCCCGTAGAGACTGGATTTGTGCCGTACTGGCTCGCGCGCTGGATGCGTATCTCTCCACAACGGTGCTATCGTCTGCATACCCATAGATACCGGGTTTCAGCAGATCGTTTATGTGTAGCAGGAATAGTGTTGCGGAGAGAACTGATCCCTGAGGGACCCCGGCATTAATAGCCATTTGGTCGGACGAGCAACCGTCGACGACTACTCGAATCGACCGATCTCTCAGGAAATCTGAGATCCATGCGCAAAAACCGGTAGGCAGACCGTATGATGGAAGCTTGCCGATAAGACTATCATGCCAGACCCTATCGAAGGCCTTCGAGATATCAAGGGAGACTGCAAGCGCTTCACCATGATTCTCTATGGCCTCACTCCAGATGTAGGTGGCATACGCTAGAAGATCCCCAGTGGACCGATTTCGGCGGAATCCGTATTGGCGGTCACTGAGTAGATCGTTCGCTTCTAGGTATGCCATAAGCCTGCTGTTCAGTACACGCTCCATAGTCTTAGAGAGTATGGACGTGACTGAGATTGGCCTATAATTGGAGGGGTCGGCACGACTGCCTTTTTTGGGCACAGGCTGCACGTTGGCAAGTTTCCAAGATTTCGGTACTTTTCCAGTCATCATCGAAAGGCGAAAGAGGCGTGTCAAGACAGGAGCGAGCTCAGGCGCACAGGTTTTTAGCACTATGGCTGGAATTCCATCAGGGCCACTAGCTTTGTTCACGTCAAGACTTCGCAACGTTTTAAGAACCTCAGTCTGTCGGATGCGAATTTCTGGCATGCTCACCTCGCATCCAGGTAGACTGGGAGGTTTGGCGCTTGCGGGATCTAGACGTGAATTTTCTGCGAACAGAGTAGCAAGTAGGTTCGCTTTCTCTGCGGCAGTGTGAGCCAGCGACCCATCCGGTTTCAGCAGTGGAGGAAGTGAGGGGCGGCAGAAATTCGATTCAACCGACTTTGCCAGGGACCAAAACGCTTTACTACCAGAGGGGTAAGAAGCCAGTTTGTTCCCTATACGGCTAACGTGGTCAAATCGAGCTTTCCGTAGAGCCTTTTTGCAGGACTTGGCGGCCCGGTTGAAGGCTTTCTTCTTCTCAGATACGTCCTTGGCCTTGCGGTGTCGAGCATCAGCCCAGGCCAGATATGCTTCATGTTTAAGCGCTTCAGCGCGTCTACATTCGGCTCTGAACCAGGGTTGAGCTTTGCTGGACGTGGCCACATCGGAGAATGGAATATAATACTCCATTCCCTGCCGCAGCACATCAGTCACAGCATCCGCACAGGTTGAAGGGTCTTCAGAAGAAAAGCAGACAGGCCGCCAGGGATAAGATGCAAAGAAAGAACGCATCTCGTCCCAATCTGCTGACTTGTATCGCCACGCGCGCCGAGAGCCCCTGGAGCTGGGATCGGGCGGCGAGTAGACAGATACAGATTTCACCAGACAGTGGTCGGAGCTGCCAAGCGGCGATGAAATCGCTACCGAGTAACGGTCTGGATCGGTTGTCAGCAGAAGATCCAAGCAATTGGCTGTATGGCTCTCAACATCAGGAACCCGCGTCGCTCCTTGGACCAGCTGGGTGAGATTTAACGCTATAGCGAGTTTACGCGTCTCTCTCCCAGCGAGGTCAGTGCACTGGTATGGGTATAGCCACTCCTGGTGGTGGGCATTAAAATCCCCCAGAAGCACTAGCTGAGCGGAAGGGTATTTGTGTTGAGCAGCATCCGCCGCCTCACTTAGGTACTCTGTGAGCCTGATCGTCTCCTGGTCTCCGCTGTGCGCTCGGTAGACACAAGCATAGATGAGTTTCTCTAGGCCTGTGTCCACCAGCATCCAAAGTACAGAGAAATGGGGGTCTTCAAGGTAACGGAGACGCCGACAGCAGATGTCGTCACGTACGTACGCGCACACACCTGACCGAGCTTTAAAGTTATGCTCCAGGGTGTAGCCGGGATACGATAGGTACGCCTGATCAGACGGACATCTAATCTGCGTCTCCGTGAGGAACAAGATACAAGGATTGCTAGTCTCTAGGTGGAAGTGGACTGCAGCGAGGTTGGAGTGTAGACCTCTGATGTTAGTGAGGTCTACTTTCAGCGAGAGGGAGTGCTGCCGCTGTACAACTTTATTCTTGTACCTTGCTTTTTTCATGTAAATTAAAGAGTGAAGTAGGTGTGAAGACGGCAGTGAATCGAGGCGCTATACTTCTAGACCTGAGACGCACACTCAGAAGCTACACTGATGGGGACTAGTCTGGAGACTGCGGGGACGCCCGAGCCCCCCCAAGGATGTCCATAGGGCCCTCTCGTCCGGTCGCCAACCGGCACTATGGCGCATCTTCATACGCATCAACTTCGCATCAACTTCATACGGGCCGAGGTATTTTGGATAAAGTTTATAACCTTGTACAAATTGTGTCCTTTTAATCGCTACTAAATCACCTACTTCGTAATTGTTTGACTTCTTTCTCCTTTTATTATAATTTTTAATGTTTTCATCCTGTATATTCTGAATATTTGCTTTCGCCATCCTTCTTAGTTCTTCACGGTCGTTGTAAAAATGTTGCTGAAACTCTTCTTGTATTTTATTGTAAATATCATCATCTTTATCATTCATTTTGATTCCTGTTAAAAGTTGGAAAGGTGACATCTTTATACTTCTCTGATATGTGTTATTCAAACATCTTTGTAATTTACTAATATGTTTATACCATTTTGTAGGGTCGTCTGATGATAATTTGCTTAAAACTTCAATAATAATTCTATGTATTCTCTCAACTTGACCATTTCCTCTCGGTTGACCAGTTGTGATCGTATGATGCATAATTCCTTCTTCTTCGCAGTATTCTTTAAACATGTTGGATGTAAATGAAGTATTGCGGTCGCTTATGATTCGTTGCGGCGAGCCAAACGTCTGTTGTTGAATATTTAATTTATCTATTACTTCATTGGTGGATAGTGTCTTTGTTGGATAAATCCATGTAAACTTTGTGAATCCATCTACAACGGTAAGAATGTATTTATAATTTTTATTGGTGGATGTCAACGGTCCTAGATGATCAATATGGTAAGTAGACAATGGTAAATCACCTTTATCTATTACATGTAGAAATCCCTCCTTCTTTCCTCTTTTATTTGAATTAAGTATACATTCCACGCAATTATCAATGTTTGTTTTAATCTTTTCCTTTAAATTCTCTATATAATAATTTCTATTTATTAATTCCTCAGTTTTAACACAACCAAAATGTCCGTTTTCATGATGTTTTCTTATAATTTCATTTTGCATTTTCTTAGGTACAACCATTAATTTATTTCCATCCTTAATCTTCCATAACATTCCATTCTCTAAAACATAGTCATCATAAGATTCCTTTTCTAATACTTTCTTTATTAGTTTTATTTGCAGATCATCATCTTGAGCTCTTCGCAGGCGTGCTGCGGTATCGGTAAGTACAATTATATTCTTTATAGGCTGTCGGCTGAGAGCATCTGCATGTTTCATCCTTGCTGCAGGCCGATGTTCAATCGTGTAGTCATATTCTTCAAGTAAGAGCGCCCAGCGAGCTACTCTCGGAGGTAAGTCTTTTTTCTGCAATGTCATAGTCAAGGCGGAGCAGTCTGTAACAATTTTAAATTTAATACCTAGCAAGTATACTCTGAACTTCTTAACAGCTTCAACAATAGCTAATATTTCTAAATAATAACTGTGATACTTTTTTTCAGTAGCGGATGTCTTCTTGCTCATGTAGTAAACGGGATGCATCTTATTATCTGTTAAACTCCTTTGCAACAATACAGCACCATATCCTTCAGCACTTGCATCTGTGTGTAGTTCTGTTTCTAAATTCGGATCATAAATCTTCAAAACTGGAGATTGACATAAAATAAACTTTAATTTCTGAAATGCCTTTTCACAGTCTAAGTTAAAATTAAAAACAGTACCTTTCTTTAGTAGATCAGTCAGAGGTTTTGCTATTAATGAATAATCCTTTATAAATTTTCTAAAATATCCTGTTAATCCGAGGAAACTTTGAAGTGACTTTATATTGTTAGGAGTCTGAAAATGTTCTACAGCGGCAATTTTCTCCACTGAAGGTTTAATTTCACCTTCTGAAACAATATAACCCAAGTAATTAATACTTTTTTGCATAAAATAACATTTATCCCAGTTAAATAATAAACCATACTCTTCAGCTCTGTCAAATACTTTTTGTAAATTGACAAATCCTTCCTCTGCAGATTGAAATGGTAAAATGAGATCGTCAAGATATGATAGAACAATACCATCCATAATAAGATCCTGAAAAATATCATTAATAAATCTCTGAAAAACAGAAGGAGCTGTGCATAAGCCAAAAGGCATCTTAATGAATTCATATTGACCTCGTGGTGTTACAAATGATGTATACTTCTGACTATTAATATGAACATTCACATGTAAAAATCCATTTTTTAAATCTAGCGAGGTAAACATTTTAGCATAAGTTAATCTGTCTAATTGATCTTCAATGAGTGGTAGTGGATATCTTTCTTTAATAATTTTCTTATTCAATTTCCTGTAATCAACGCACAATCTATAGTTTCCATTCTTCTTTTTTGCAAGCACAATAGGACTAGCATAATCAGACTTACTTGTTTTTATTATTCCTTCATCAAGCCATTCTTTAATCTGTTTGTCAACAATGTTAAGCTCCAAAGGTGACAATCGTCGTGGATTCTGATAAACTGGTACATCATCGGTTAATAATATTTTAAGTTTTACATTTGATTCTTTAGTACATCTTTTGGGGTTATATTCTTTTATAATATTCTGTATTTTATTCTTATATTCTTTGTTTTCAATATTCGTGATATCTTCATTTTCATTCTCTAGCATTGTAAGGTGTAATATTCTTGTTGCAGTGATAGTTCCGGATTTAAAATTGATTTCTACTTCTTTCAGTACAGGATTTCCTAATATAATGTTGACAGGGATAGCGCCATCATCAACAACATAAAATAAAGTTTCAAAATAACAATCATCAATTTCAATTTTTGCTGTGAAAGATCCTTTTGTATAAATTTCCTTTTCAGCTATTCCAGTTAAAGTTTCTGTGGTTCCTGAACTATAAGATAACAACTTTTCACCTTGAATCTTCCTAAAATAAGACATAATTATTAAATTAGCATCGCTTCCGGTATCAATCAGGGCTTCTACATCAATATTGTTTATTTTAAGCTTCTTAAAAGGTCTCACATCAATATTATTTTTAGTTGACATAATTTCCAAACTCTTCTTTATACTTTTAGAACATTCAGTTGATTTATGGCCAAACAAGTTGCATTTAAAACATTTAATGCCTTTAGTACAATTAGGCGACTCATGATCTAAATCTCCACAATTGAAACATCTCTTTACTCGTAATGTTTTTTGAATTTTCATGCCAATGGACTTTGATACTGAATTACTTTGAATCTTATTAGGTGAATATGATTTTTTCTTAATTTCTGAATAAATGTCTAATTTCTTTCTGAATTCTTTAATATTACAAGCGCCATATAAAATATTTTTGTTGGACTCACTGTCTTTAATACCGTCGATGACATATTCCATCAGGGCTTCATCTTCAACATTCCCAAGTACTGCAAGTTCCTTCATATGTAAAAAATATTGCTGATGAGTCTCATTCACCTTCATCCGGCGTGTTGAAAGTCTCTTGTGAACAGTTGCACTGTTCAACTTCTTACCAAATTCCTCACGGAGCTCAGACTTAAGTGTATCCCACGTGTCGGTCCCACTTAGTGAACGTAAAAATAGCTTGGCGGTCCCCGTGAGGAGCCGCTTCGAAAATATGAGTTTTTCTATTTCGCCCCATTGCATTAAAGAGGAAATATCTTCAAAATCTTTTACGAATGCTTCGATGCCATAGGCATCATCACCTGAAAATGGCGTCATTGATTTCTCTAAATCATTGAAAGAAATACGCGGCGATGGTTCACCACAGTCATCATCATCTTTTAATAGTCGTTTCGGCGGCATGTTGAATAGTGTAAATAATAAGTTTTATATAGTCTTCAAGTCGTAATCGTATAATCATAAGCTTCTTTAAATCTTAGTCTTCTTAGTTCATAATTCGTAAAGTCTTAATCAGGTTAAATCACCGGCATCATAGTCTTCCTTTGTTTTTTCTTTATTCCACCATCCCGGACGAGCCCCCAAATTATGTGGGGATGGTGTAAATAAAAAGCCAAATTCGCCCAATCGATTTATTTCCCAGACACCGGTTACATATCAAAAATACATTTCAACAATCCTCCATAAAGCCCCCAGTACACAATGGCCCATGCTGATCCATTGCAGGCAATGCACAACTGGAGGCCACGATCAATTGCTGTTCACACAATGGCCCATGTCTCATTGCTGCCTGGCAAGCCACTTGCGATGGACGTACAGGGCTCAGATTGATATAAATCAATAAACCTGAAAGTTTCTTCATTGCTCCACGATACTGACATTTTAGGCGATCAAATACTATATTTTAATATAAAAATAAAATTCTAGTTCTAGTACGCAACAAAAAAGTGCTCTATTCCGGTCAGCGGTCGGTGACGAACTAAACAATGGCCCATTGTGTGAACACCGCAGGCCACGCTACGCCACGATTCCTTTGAAGTGTGCCCAAAAAACCGACAACTCCCCGATTGCGCGCCACGACAGACCATTGCCCGCCATCATATACCATTGCCCCGTGTACACAATGGCAATGGCCTGCAATGGATCAGCATGGGCCATTGTGTACTAGGGGCTTTACATCGTACCAAAAAAACACAAAGTCAAGTCATAGACAACCAAAAATCTACAGTCTACCGATAACATATTCACAGATTAAATAATAGAAAAACACAGACTAAAAATAAAACTAGTAATCATGAAATACATCTTAATATTTTATCCTATTCCCACATATATATTCGACGTATTCGACTCACGTTATGCACAACTTTTATACCCTTCTTTATATAAAGCCTCGTCTACACAGTATTAAGACACACATTATTCAAATTAAAATTTACAATGATAAGCATAACTGATCAGTACAGAACTATAGGGTCGTCGCTCATCCGTGGCACAGGAAACGTCGCCGGACATCCGCGACATGTGTACCGTGCCTTATACATTCCAATGTTCGATATCCGTGTTACCGTATTTTGATTTTAAATTTTAATATTCTTAAAGTTTTACGTCATAGTGTGTGTTTTAATTTGTAATATTTATTCTCAACATGCATTATTACAGAACAATTTTATGCAACAACTTTATATATTTTACTTATTAATACAATTTTACTTTTACTTTTTTTCAGTTTACCATTATTCAGCGACTATACAATTATGCTTACATTTAACAGTACTTAAGTACCATACAATGTCCGTACATACTTATAATTGTAATCTAATAAATTCCCTTAACTGGTATTAATACCAGTTAAGGGAATTTATTAGATTACAATTTATTATATTATAAAGATTTACACTCACGAAGCGGTAAGTGTGTGAGGGACATTCAAGATTCAATTAGAGTCTTTATCAGTTGGAACAAATCCGATTTATTGGATAAGGGTGAGCTTCCATTGACGTCTTTATTTCTTATTTCACACGGTTTTTAGTTTAAGAAATTGAATAAAATCCTTCAACGAAAGTTAATCTTTTCGTCGTTCTGTACGTAACGGATTGATGAATTCTAAGAATAGATAAGTAGACTGTCGATGACATGAATGGGTTATTTTCAAAATAATTGTTAAATAAGAGATGTACATCATTATATTATGTAGAATTTTACTAGCACGATTGTGTCCATGTTATTAATTACATTTATATTGATATTCTTAAATTAAAGTAAACTGAGAACTGAGGTAAAACCAAACTTAAGCCTGTTAATTATATTAAATGTGTTAAAAAACTCTATGGAACACAAGTTTATATTGTTATTAATTTTTTGTTTAATAGTATTAATTTTCTGATAAATATTTGAATAATTATAATTATAATGAACAGAAGCGAAAAGTGCTGATTCCAATTTTTTTAAAGTTAATATTATGAAAATATCATATTATTAACGTAAAGTGAACAATCACCTTTAGCTTTCGCTACCGGATGAAGTCAACCGATAAATATCAATTAAGAATGGTCACCGATCTATTGTCACTATGTCCCTAATGTGAACTTGACCTTATGTTCAATGTTATTAAGTGACATTTTTCTATTGTAACTGTATTAGAAGATACATCACGTGTTATTTTTATTTGATGGTTAATCATAATAGTAGTAAGTACTGCAGTAGTAGATACATATTTTGGTTTACCGTTTATGGTCATACACCTAACATAAATATATGTTAGGTGTATGTGTGAATCGTAAAAGAAGTTTTTGTATAGTATTTTCAGACTTTTAGTCAGTATAAATTGATGGCAGATACGACAAGTTCAATAATTCCTAATTACTCCCGTTTCCAATTTTTTTTCACTTAAGTATATTTTTATTTTCCTTCTTGAAAGTAACATCTGTATTGATGATTTCTTGTATTAATAAAATATGTTAATGTCTTTACCCAAGAGATAGAGATAGATATTGGATATGTTACATTATTTTGTTCAAATTAAATAAACATGTTACAGTACAATGCGTATCAGTATGGTAATGTGTTAGCATCAGTAATTGGCCTGATATGATCAGATGTAACAATTAGTATATTATCATAAAATTACGCACTGTTGGGACTTTGGTTTAGCGTGGTAAGGTGGTATCTCAACGAAAAGTCAAAAGTTCCGGTTTGCAAACAAACAAGGTATTTATTCACTCTCGTTTAAGCATAGTTATAGTCAAATCCCGAAACATAATCTCTTCGCGGAAGGACTGGTTTATCTTAGGTTTGGCAAAAGCCATCGTGCAATCCTCTAAATACATTTGAATTTCACCCTTTGACTGAAGTCAGCAGCAGTCTCGGGCGTAGGCGGACGCAGCATAGGCATCGCACGCGCATAAGACACCTCAACTAGACAACGACTGACGAAAATTGTTTAGTACTTAAAAGCATAGAATAATAACTAGTAAAAGGCCGAAATATTAGATTTATTTGGGCTTTGACAAAGTCATTATGCCAGATCTGGATTTGACCAGTCCAAGAAGCTTATATATTCTAATACACTGGAGATTGCACTATGACCATTAACTTGTCACAAGAAAATATAACCTTGAATGACGTCAGTGTTGTTTTTTGTCTCTTTCTGTGGGTGACCACACTGGTTTGTATATTCAGGATTTTTCGAAATAGAAAAAACTAAAAATCATGGTCTATAAATAATAACGACATATATTTTTAACAGTATTTATATTATAATATTACTGGTCAACTTACATGAATAATTATCATCTTTATAGGTACATACCATTTTAATTGGTAGAGAATGATAGTTTTAAATAACGCTTGATAACTTTTGATCTGATACTACGATTTTTTAATTAAAATGAGTGCTACATACATTACTAGTTACATGCCTAAAAACATTTTCAGATTATATAGGTACTTTGTAAATACTTTTGTTATTTTAGTATAAATATTCAGTGAAATATAATGGTTTCATGGTGGTTAATTATAATATAATTAAAATTACTTTATCCACAGTTGAGACGCAGTAACAAGAATGTGGTAAATAAAAAGGTATAGCACTTTTCAAAAGGTATTTTTTTTCTGGACCGTAATCCTCAGGCTTAAAATGCAAACTGCATATTCTGGCATGTTGATAAATTTTACCCTTGATAGGCACTATGGACAGCCATTTATTTCTTTTTATTTCATTTTTTGGAAAGCTGAAATAAGTAAAACAAAAAAAATTTGGTAAGTTAAAAGAACTATTAATTTCTATGTTAAAGAAGAACAAACATAAAACCACATGTGAGTGCAATATCGATGTCGTGCGTTGTTTCATTACTAGTATAAAAATCTTTGAAATGGTGTTCTAAATGTTCATCATAATTTTGTTAACTATTACAATATTTTCTCTTCGCTATCCGTAAAAACTCGTCATCATGGTTACCTTACTTGTTAAATTGGTTTATTGAAAAATGATGAAATTATTAGGAAAAGAAGATAGATAGAAGATATTTAGCATGATTGATTACTAAAATGATGATAAAATTGACGATTTTTGCCATGAAAATGATTCTAAACAGGTAAATGCATGAGTATTGAGGAATATTGTAAATAGCGTAAATATACACTTGCCTGTGAAATTTTATGCCAGAATTTGGTGTCCAAAAACTTCTGCAATTTTTCACAATGCAATACATTATTTATATTCGGAAAATATTTATTAAATACGCAACAATATTAACTTAAATATTCGAAGCGACGCAATTTTTTTGACACTTATGCCATATTGTCAAAGTGAGAGTTGCTACAATTTTATTATGGTAACTACCCATAATCAGGGAGTATCGCTTTTTAATAATTGGTTCAGATACTTATTTTATTTAGCATAAATAATAATTGTCTCATCCAACAATGCTTCTGAATGACGTTGTTGGCAATTTATCAACAAACTCATGTACAAATACTAACCTTTTGCACAGAATATTACAGCATACATAGTAGCCTTGGGAAAACTTCGTATTAACAGTGGCAATACCAAGTTAGGTGTGAAAGTGATAAAACACAACATTTTTCTTGTTACACGTCAAATGTTCATACCGAAATCTCCAGTGTATAAGATATAAGCTTCTTGGACCAGTCCAACCTACGAGTGCCCAAGCTTCGGGGTTTGACTATAACATCTATACTAATATTATAAAGCTGAAGAGTTTGTTTGTTTGTTTGAACGCGCTAATCTCGGGAACTACTGGTCCGATTTGAAAAATTCTTTCGGTGTTAGATAGCTCATTTATCGAGGAAGGCTATAGCACAGTATTACCATCCTACAGTAGTGCGACGAATGTACTTGTGCAGAGAAACGGAGGGGAACTGGCGGGGGTCGGGCGACGCGGGCCGCGTAAAGCAATCACGCTGAGATTGCTTTACCTATCGCGAAAGGACGACGCAGTCGTATTTTTTGTGTAATAATTTTATTATACATAGGTACTTACATATTCTATTATGGCGCGCAAAAACTGTTCCGTTTACGGATGTAAATCTACATTGAAATCCCAGAAGGAAACAATATTTCAGAAAGATTGTATTAATTGTATCTGTTGAATTAAAATCAAAGCTATGTATATGTTGTCCTCATTATTTTCTAATCAGATTGTACATCCCAATGCGAATGCATTACTTAGTTAAATGGTATAATATACAATTAAGAACATCCAAAAATAAAGTGTCCACGTAAATAATATTTAGCAGTGCAATATCTGTAATTATATATTTATGAACAAATAATTACATCAGATTTAATAATCGCAATTATTTTGAATGTACATATGAATAAATGATTTCATCATAATATTAATAATCACAATTGTTTTATTTCCCATTTGTTGCAACCCTAGCGTATTTTCGTGTGGCAGCGTAAGTACCTACGCTGGCGGCGGCATCGCGCGACATCAAAGGCGTTTCATTACTGTAGGAAATAATATTGTAATACTGTGGCTATAGGCTATATATCATCACGCTACAACCAACAGGAGAGGAGCCACGGGGGTGAAACCGCGCGGAGCAGCTAGTAATATATAATTTAGCACAAAAGTCGTGAATATAAGACAAGTTGTCAGAAGAAAAATCGTGCCCAAAATTTTCATTTGACACTGACAACCGAAAAATGCGCGCCAAAACTTGCACCGGCCATAGACTATCATGTGCCATAGATATAAAATTCCACAGATAATACACTAACGAGTGAATAATTTAAAGGAATTACAACATACTTCCGATATGCTTCGCTTACCACCGGACGTCAGTTGCTCCAGCGGTTAGTTACTGAACCGGGTTCGAACCCCACACACGTTGGGAACACTTATAACGACTTTTTTTGTATTATTGTCACTTTATATATTTTTTTTAAAGTTCAGTTGATGTTCGAAGTATGAATTTTTGTAACGGTAATTATTGTTATGGTTTTGTAAATTTGTGAGTACATATTTTGTTATCTGTGAAAGTGACTAAAAAGGATTTTGACAATGTGGTGGTTATTAAAGTTAACCATAATACTGCAATGTAAGTAAAGAAAGTATTTTTTTTTTCAGTCTATACCTATCTAATTTTTGCGATTGACTTACATTACAAAAAACTTAAAGGTAAACGTATTATAATATATAAAAATGCGTAATTATTATATGTTTTCTTTTATTACATTTTTCCTATTTATACCTACATTCAGAAAATAAAGATTTTTAACGGATATCAATTCGCCCGTGTAAAATGTTCGTAACGTCTAAACACCTGTTTTCTCTGTCATTCTCACGTTGTTTGATATACGACAGAATGAGATAGAACATCACTACAAACTTTGATTCATGATTTTTGTATGTAAATATTATTGCGAAATCGAATCTAGTGACCTTCAGGTTGTATAGAATTGCCTTTTGAAGAAATTTTATATCAGTGTTAATATATTATTATTATAATACTTTCTGTTTAATTTTCATAGTATTTTTTTTCAAATATAGGTAATATTTGAAAAAGAACATTGAAAACTGTACCTACTCCAAACTGTACCAAATATTTTAAAAATGATAACGAATCATGTTTTATTTATTACTAGATTTCCGCCTGCGGCTTCGCCCGCGTTTTCAAAGGAAAACCCGCATAGTTCCTATTCCCGTGGGATTTCCGGGATAAAACCTATCCTATGTGTTAATCCAAGTTACCCTCTATATGTGTGCTAAATTTCATTGTAATCGGTTCAGTAGTTTATGCGTGAAAACCATACATACATACACACATACAAACCTTTCCTCTTTATAATATTAAGTATAGATAAAGAAAGCCTTTAAAGCATTAGACACGCATTTATAATTTTCAAATCACATTAATATGAGGAAATAAACATAGTTCATAAAACACATTAAAATTCAAAAACGGAATGCCTTATTGCAAGAAAGTATAAAATAATAATAGAGGATAGGAGATTAATTTAGTATTCAAGAGAGCAACTGTTTTGCTCAGATACTGTTTTAAATTCATACCTTACGATAATATTGTCGTATCCGTTCTTTAAATATTCCGTTTTACTATTTATATGAATATGAATAGTACTTTGTATGAATTAGTATTCATTTTGTTTCAAAGGGAATTTTAAAACATTGATTGTTATTTTTGGGTAGGTATTCTAATTTTCATTGCTGTTTTAGTATCTGAAATTTAGTATAAAGTTCAGTATTGTAACGTAAAATGACGAAAGACTTATTTTATTCTAAGCATAAGACTACGTTTAAAAATATGCAATCTTAAAAAATAAAATATTCACTCAAACACACATTTACCTGTCGACGTGTTGCCAACCACAGAAGGGATTGGATGTCACCACATAGGCAATATTCTATATTAATAGATTCGTAGAGGAGTAGATGCAAAAGCTTCCGCATTTATGTTTTTTTATACAAATTCCTATAAAGTTTACGAAGCGTTATGACTATACCCTGTTTTACTCACACTGTACCTCATATCTATAAGTAAGCAACTGAATGCCCTCGTCATACTGACTGATTAAAAACTTTTCACTTTTGATAGGTATGAGGTTTTGGCATCCGTAATTCCCCTAATGCACTATATAAAAGAAAACAATTCTTTACAACATTTTATGATATTAAAGTTTAAACATCGTGCCGTGTGGTGTAAAGGTCAGTATCAAATGACATTTTGACATCTAAATGTGGGACCTCGACAATGACAGCGTCAGTCGCGTAAATCGATGTGTTTGTTAGCACTCACTCGATTAACAATCGAGTGCATCGACCCGAGAATCGATAACATTATCGATTATCGATTTTAGTATCTACCATCAAGTGTAATGAACCTGTGTTGTGGTTAATTTAAACCTATTTTTAAACTTTAGTTGAATCGAATGTTATTACTTACCTACTGCTCTTTTATTTTAAGAATTACTTACTGAAAATTATTTATTTTCTGTTGCTGTAATGTTTTTCCATATTTCAGCTTGCCTGTAATTAGGTAGTATTGACGATGCTTTTTTAGAGCTATACATGATATAATTATGTATGGAATAGAATTGTCCTAATATCTACTAAGTCATGCATTATTTCGGTTTTTTGCATTATTACTGTACAAAGCTTTTTGTCGATACTTAATTTTGGGGATACGAAAATTTTTTATACAATAAGAGCATCAATATTGACGATTTCACACATTACATTCGCACCTATATTATAAGCACTTTCATATATGCCAAATAAAAAAACATACTAAGCAAATTTCACCGTTGATTTATTAGAATATTTGTATAACCAAAATCACGCGGTAACGAAGAGAAGGAAATAATTGAATTCCAGATTCCAGACGCGTCTCTTAGTAACTCGGCTGTGAGTAATTCTATATAAATGATAAATCTTTGTCACCGTACGGTTCGCTGCTAAATTACTACCCGCATTCCTAAAAAACCGACGGTGGAAACAAATTTAATTGTAGGAGTCGCGAATTTAATAATGTAATTCAAATTATTATTTATATAATTTCACGGGAAATTTAATTAATTAAACATGTAAATTGGTTCCTTTGAAAACCATCTTTGGCGCGTATGATACTACCTGTAGATCCTACAAAAGTTCACGATGAAGACAAAATAAAAAGAAGAAAAAAATTAGGTAGGCTGATTAATTGATTATGTTGCACTTCAAATCTATTAGTGAAACAGAATATGAAAGACATTTTTGTAATAACCCAGCGTCTATCTTGAATTGATTCTTTAAGATTTTAGTCATATATTATATAATTGGCATTCAAATTAAGCACAAATGAATACGAAACGAATAAATAAATTTTCTTGTATATTGCACATAGCAAAAGTTAATCATAATAGTGACTTTATTTAAAATAAGCTTTGAATTTGTGATTTCATGATCACATTTCAGAAGATTTCGTGATCATAAAATATCATGTAAGTATCAATTTTTTTGAGAAAAGTGTAAAAGTTTTGAGCAATGCATTTGAGCAATTATCTGTTGTTATAAATTCAACTAAGATTAATTATTATAAATAAATCGCATACAAAAATCTTTTATTAAATTACATTATCTCTACTTTAGAAGACACACAGCTTTAGTTTGAAATAATAGAATTACTCAAGACTTAGAAATTCCTAATGAAAAGTTATTTGTAAGTCGATGAACTGCAAGACGTCAAGATTAGATTTTATAATTTAGTCGTGAAACTTGGCGTTATAACAAAAGTTAAATTGAATTTTAATGTACAAACTAAAACTAATGTAAGGCTGATGACCAACGAAGAACTTATGAATTTTAAACACTTACTTAAATAACAGATTATTTATGGATGTTTTCATGGAACTATTACTTCATTATGTCCTTACTATTATAATGAGGAAAGTTTGTAAGGTATACTGGATGGAGATTTTAGGTTTTAACAAATTCAGCTGATTAATTTCATCGGTGAAATTTAAATGCATTGGAATTTTCGGCTATTATTACAAATATCATGAGATAATCTTACTTTTTTAAAGACTTCTATTGTCGGCGTGCACCATACGTATACCATAAAAACCAATCTAAAGTAATATGTATATTATTCTAGCTTCAATGATATCCAAAACAATTATACCCTTGGTTTGCCAGAACCCTAATAGCATTTTGTCTGCAGCCGCCTCATCAAAGATGTGACGCCTGACTGCACTCGCTGTTGCATTCATTACCTACCAACAATATTGTATATTTCTAGATGTTTATAGAAATATGCTTATTGTATTCGGTACTAATGTTTAATTTATACCCGGCGCGGCGTAAGATGATCCCTATGACACTGACAGTTATTCTCAAGAGACAAACTTGTAATGGCGTCACCATTAAATTAGAAACGTATTGGAGGCGTCTAAAAATGGCATTTATTAATTTTTACGTAGCTTTATGCCATTACAATGATATTCCGTTGGAATTATAACAATTCTTAACATTTACGAGAAATTATATCAATCTGATTTTACGTTTACGTCCTACAAAACTTACATCGTTGGCATTTATCGACTAGTGCGGAAAGTATCGATAAACAAATTTCGATAATGGAAACGAGTTCACATTTTTTCCATGCTTAAGCTTTAGTTCAGTCACTATTGAATGGAGCAGAAGATCGCAGCAAGATCGCAGCATACAACAATTATTGTAGTCTCAAGAAAATTAAAAAAATAATAACTATAGGACAAAACGAAATAAAACAAAAGCTGTTTAACGACTATTTTTATTTAAATATATTTTAGTCTGAATGCCATTTTGTTGTTCGCGAGCAAAATAATCTCGCAAACGCACAACAAACTCCCGCGTTTCACTATTGAGTACAGTTTTTCGCAGTTTCGGCATTCTTCAATACCAACAATATCAAAGAGCAACAAAAACAGAAAACAACAATAATATAGTAAAAAGCAACGGACTCCGATAACAAAAAACAAAACGTGGCGCATACAAGTCGTTAGCACTCGTACTGAAGTAGCAAGCGATCGCAGCGTTGTGACAATCTGACCAAAAAGTATGGTTATATCTAAAAAAATGTTAATTTACTTACCTATGATAATATTCTAAGTTTTTTAGACAAATTAAATGGGGGCTTCCATTTTCATGATAAAATAATATACACTGTGTTAAACGGGTTAAAAATTACGTGAAAATCATAAGGTGCATTTTTATGTTTTGGAAAACTTTCGTTTTACTTACCTACTTAATCTATGCTAAAAAACTTAAATTAATACAACAACATAATAGACGTTAAAAATTTTAGTTGAAAATTCAGTTTATAATGTAAATTCAGTTTTTAATATTTATTTATTAAAACATGTTTACCGACGTGGCTGAATGCAAACTATGCCTTTGCCTATAAAATAGTAAAATATCGACACGACCCATCATACGAGCAATCACTAAGACGAAGTGTCATAGGGATCATCTTACGCCGCGCCGGGTATAGACTGAAACCAGCTAAAGTATATCTTGTGAATATTGTTTGTTGGTAAAAATAGAAAAATGTAGGTAATTTGATGAGTATTGTGTTTTCTCGTATTGTAGGATGAACTTTTAAATATTGATGCTACATTGAAATCTTATGAAATATGTTATAATTATATTCAAATTAAGTGTATTCCAAATGATTCATATTTTTGAATCGTCTCTATATCAAGATCCCGTAGGTTTAGTACAAATTTTGAAATTCGACGTTTAAATCAATTTGAGGTCTACATTTAGCAATTACCTATCGCAAAAGTTTCCTAATTTCTTGTATATTTCTAAAAACGTAAGTTTCTTGGACTTCTTTAATAGTTTCTGCTTGGTTAAATTACGTTATTACTAACTTCCGTGTTTATATAATGAAAACAATACTTAAATGTAATTAAAACAAGGCCACGGCTGAAAAAATGATATAATTACTGGCAGGTTATTAAATTATTCCTTGTGTTATCGGTGTTTTTATTGATTGGGTCATTTTATTATCTAATGTCTTCACTTCTGGGATCTAACATAATTATTAAATACATTTTAACAATTTTATATTTGCTATATTGGCGGTATAACATGGATAAAATACAATAATGAAAAATATAAAAGCCCGTATACATATGTAATAAATTATCTATAAATTTACACATTCTGAGCGTTAGATAAAAAACAAAACTTAATTATATTTGTAGCTGACGCAAAAGATTTCAGACGTGGCATCGTCGCAAAAAAGATCACCAAATATTTTTTCGCAAAAGTAATTTATATTCCACATTTCCATGCATTTCTTAAAACCCTTTGTATTTTCCAACTGAGAAATTCTTTTGTAATTTTTCTAAAGAATAAGCGAACTTCTTGCGAACGCGAGCGATCCTGAAAATGACTGTCTCGTGTTAATAAGTCGCTACTTTTGAGACAATATTTTTAAATTATTAAGTCGACTCAACCCAAAAGTTTTCAATACAGTCGAAGTTTAGTTGAAAAAATAAATTATACGCGTATACGTAATTATTCCAAACCATTTGAAAAAACTCTAAGTTATAATCTTAGCTTAGATTTAAGTTATATCTTTGTAAAAGGAAGGATATAGAAAAGGTACTAGGATATGAAGCTAGTTGCTGACGGTTGCAGTATGATGTTTCAAGTACCAATCATCCTGATTCTAGGAGCTTGGTGCAAGTTATAGTGCATAACTATAACAATGCAAAATCTTAAAATCATATTAATCTTAAAAGCGTATGCAGTCTAAACCCACAACAGATTACAACGCACAGATTAAAAAAGACACCACAAACATGTACAAACGTCATCCGTGTAATATAAAACTTAAGATCGTCTTAGCACGCGACAAGGCTTTCACGGCTGGGAGCAACACAAAGGTGCCATAACGAACAGGAAGCGTGGTCTCTGAGCACGCGCGGTTTTTTAACACACGTTGTAGTATATCGCGATGCAATTTCTTTTGAACGATGCGCTTTGTTTGGTGCGTTTTTTGTTGTTATTTTATTTATTTATGTTTGAAAAATATTTGCATAATATTATTAGAGGATAAAACCGGCCAAGTGCGAGTCGGGCTCGCGCACAAAGGGTTCCGTAGCAGCAAATATAATAAATTACAGTTAAATCAACCTATCTCAAAAACTATAAGAGATACTTTGATCAAACCAAAAATCGTTGAAAGAGTTAATTAGCATGCATCACCTCTATTTTTTTTAGAATTTTATACCCCGTAGTTATAAAAATAGAGGGGGGGGGACATACTTTTTACGACTTTGAGAGCTGATATCTCAAAAACCGTTCACTTTAAGAAAAATGTTTTTTAGAAAACTTTATATCATTTTAAAAGACCTTTCCATTGATACCCCACACGGGTATGTACATCGAAAAAAAAAATTTCATCCCTCAGTTACATGTATGGGGGGCCCCACCCCCAATTCTTTTTTTTACTATTTAGTGTCATATTTTTGTAGCGGTTCATACAACACATATTCCCATCAAATTTCATCACTGTAGTACTTATAGTTTCCGAGTAAATCGGCTGTGACAGACGGACAGACGGACAGACGGACAGACGGACATGACGAAACTATAAGGGTTCCGTTTTTGCCATTTTGGCTACGGAACCCTAAAAAACGAATATAAACATTAGACATGGTTTTATGTTTTAATATTTCAACAATAATAAAAATTTTATCACAGACAGAATTTAAATCTTCAATGATACTTCTTCTCTTGACTCTCAAAGATATTCTTTTTTTTTTCCATTTTAAAATGCCTGGATATATTTTAATCAATCTACAAGCCATCAGAAATTCAAATTATGACGCGCGTCACTAATTTGCTCACTTACATTTATACTAATAAAAAACTGTTCTGCGATAACCTCTACAAAACACTTAATAAATTCCTATAAAAACTTTCCACTCATCCACAATTACTTCCTCAATTATAAATTTAAAAATTCTTATCGCACAGTGAGTGCACAGCCTTAAAACAATATGGCACCCTTCTATTTTTCTTATTATCAACGGTTTGCCAGCTAAGTGGAACGACTGCGCACGCGTCTTCGTTCCGCTCGCGATTTTGAAACACATGTCATATTGCGATCTCGCTCTTATACATGCACTACCCTTCCTAATACATGCACTCTCCTTGTCACACATGGCTTGAAATTATGAAGCGTCTCGATCTTTGCATTGATAATAAGCTTGTGGCTTAGAATAAGGTTGAATACCAATATATTTACGGTTTCTACTAATTATATAATTACGTTATAACAGTGTATAATCTAATTTTAAATTTTAGTAACGATACGGCACCTTGACCTGCTAGAACCCAAAATCAACCTGTATAATTAAAACTAAGGTCCCCTTGTGGGTTGTGGAGCAGATGCATTTCACATCTGTTTCACTAATCAATATTCTTTATGGTCAAGTAGGTTATAAATCATTAGCTTGTTATTTAGATTTCTATGAGACAGATCGAGATATTTTTATCCATACGAATCCAATTGGTTATAGGTTACGGTATACTAGCTAGCTACTAGTTATTATTCTGTGGCTATACATAGATTTACCTTTCCACCCCTGGTGTCTGGTATAGACCACCATAGAGATAAAGCTGCACATGTGCTATCACTATTGTATCATATTATTTATTTCTATGTTTTGTTGTATTAACAATAAAGTGTAAAATGATAAATACTTATAAGGTTGCCAAAACAAACTAGTGGTCAACATCCGTAGACACTGTATGCCTTATAAAAAGTTGGTAATGAAGTTATCTCACGGGAGGAAGTTCTGAGGATGTGGGCTTCCGACTCCTCCGCATATTGTACAAAATACGATGAACGTGAAAAAATATGCTGCGACACTGATCCTGTTAGAGGATGTGGTTAGTTTTTTGACATTTCTAAAAGTCTGGTTTGTAGATCCCGTAGCTCCTTCCTTGTTTAATAAAAACACTGATGTACCATCGTATAGCTTAAGAAACAATCTACATGAAACATGAAACCAAATCGTTTAATAATGATCATTTATCAACCGAAACATAAAATTCCTTTTTTAAGCATAATAGATTTTAATATAAGAAATAGACGCAAATTAAACTATTTAAACTACAAAGTTTAAAAGTAAAAACTGCACCGGTACCATATTGCAGACACAAACAGACAGTGAGTTATGATTGCGCCGGCGCAACGAGGGTGTGCGGCGAAGCGTGCTGTGCGATATACCTCCAACACAGGTGTTTCTAACCAACTTAAAAAACATGTTATCAATGTTGAATGCTTCGTTGATAACTGGCTGCTACTCACGGCTTTTCCCGCCGACAATAATGTAAAAATGGATAAGGCAATTACAACCATTATCGTTTCATTAAAAAAAGTTTGAGTATCTAAATCGGAGATTTCGTGCTTCGAAACAGCATATTAATTAATATAATTTTCTTTAATATTTAAACTATGTAGTAACTATAATATACACAATTCTGTTTATTTCTGGTGAAAATGTCGCATTTGTTTTTGTTGAAAAATTACTAATTTCAACCTCAACCATAATCTTAACAATTGAACGTTACCACTCCAAACTTATTTTAAAGCAAAAAAGAAAAGTGCCATTTGAAATACGCGGCATTAACGCAATCAGAAGCGGAACTAACATACAGGAAAGTTCGCAAACATATCGCAATCTAGTAGTAATATTATCCAAGTTACTCACCATGACTATGAGAATGCTAATGTTTCGTACAACCCACAATTTTAAAGATACGCTAGTTATTTTTAATTTAGTCATCACAAACTGAAGGCTCCAACTATCAAAGTTGGTCAGCTTATTTTTAGAAGAAACTACATTAGGTACAAAGTAATATAAATATTAATCTAGATGAAATATTCAAAAACCCGGATATGTTACAGTCACACCAGAAATACCTCATCAGACATACAGAATAAACATAGGTGCAAAAATATATCTCTAGTAGAAAGTATAGGTATATTCAGGTGGCCAAGTACGTAGTATCTATTAACTATTGGAAAATCAATCTAACAATATAAATTCTTCACAATTCACAATAATAGAAACAGCAAAAAACCCCGAATAAAATAACAACAGAACCTCTAATTCCGCATTTCAAATCCGAAAGCAATAATTATCTCTAGACAGACCTCATCTCTTCAGATTTGACGACAAAAAATATAACCATTCAAATTTATTTGATAAGAACCTCAGAACAACTCCATCTGGTTTCAATAATGATGTTTTCGGCCGAACGGGTACCTAATATGCCCTAAAGGATACACCTTCAATTTCATGCCGGATTATTGTGGGAAAAATGAAAAAGGTTGGCAGCGTGATTTACATAGGTATACCGAGGTGCAAATGACTGCTATTTCTCTTTTCCGAGCCTATTTATATTGGATTGGTGATTTATAATGGACTTTAGGGTCAGTTTTAACAGTAGTGGGCGAGCTGTTCTGAATCAAATTGGGTTTTTACCGTTGGGATAAATCTTTTGAGAATGTTTAGAATATTGAAAGTAAAATATTTTCTATTTGTTGACTCGATTTGAACACACGTGATAGATATTATGACGTTAAGTATCAGTTCACGATTGTTTCCTATACTACATTACTATCTAAATCTGTATTTTTTGTAAGATAGTTCTTAATTTCAAATTTATTTCTAAACTATTGCTACAGAACCTCAAAATACGGCAACATTTATAGTCCTCTTACATTGTAAAACATTTAAAAACAAAACGCAAACCCAATTCAAATTGCTTTGTTAAAAAAATGATCGCTAAGCTTGCCCAAATTCCATATTCATTTCTCATTCAAAGAAAATCCAGCGAAATTTTCCTTTTTTGTAAGAATTAAATTTTTTTCGTTTAACTAAACTCGTTGACGTTTATTCTGCTAAACTTTTCAATTACTTGATGTCCCAAAGGCCTATGACGGTTATACATCCCAATTTCTTTTCGTCGTTCCGAATCGACTTATTTACTTTGTATTCAAACCATAATTACGTATGGCCTTTTCTTTTTCCGTTTATTATTTCATAAGCCTCAAATCATGTTGTTTTACATGCAAGGTCGTTCGTTGTTTTTCGAAACTAAGAAATATTATTATGAAAATCACTTTTTCTGTATTTCGGACTCAATAATGAAATTAAAATAATTATAGTTTATAATAGTAGGTAAATTAAGGCCCGAATATATTATAATATATACCTACTCATTCTATAGGTACTCATTCCTCATGTAACATAATATGTACGTATGTATAAAAATATTTGTAGGTACACTAAATAGTTTTCATAAATGCATACATGCATAGTTGTCAAAACTACCCTCAATTGTGTTTACATCTCTATGTTAATGGCTCAATAACTGTGTTAATACATAATTTAAAAAACGGCTACTCCTCCTTTTTTCAAAAATAATCTGATCTACTATATCTATTGTGATATGTGTTGATTATAACAAACTAGCTTTCCGCCCGCGGCTTCGCCCGCGTTGTCAAAGAAAAACCCGCATAGTTCCCATTCCCGTGGGATTTCCGGGATAAAACCTATCCTATGTGTTAATCCAAGTTACCCTCTATATGTGTACTTAATTTCGTTGTAATCGAGTAGTATTTGCGTGAAAGAGTAACAAACATACACATACACATCCATCCTCACAAACTTTCGCATTTATAATATTATAGTAGGATAGGATAATGATAACAAACATGGTTACAGACGTGCAATCCGTCCGTATAATCAACATGCGGGTACCAGAAGTCCTCCAGTACGGCACCAGAGACACGATCACGCTTGACTGTGATTACGTCACCGCCAACGTCACGGGGCTGGTCGTCAAGTGGTTCTTCAATGAGCGGTCGCAGCCCGTGTATCAGTGGATCCCCCCGCAGAGGCCGCAAGCGTTGGGGGTGCTGAAAAACAAGGTATAAAATGTATTCATTGACTGATTAACTAAGGTGATAATCTCGTATGATGTACTATGTAATGTGATATTATATAAAAATATTATGTAACACATTATTTACATTTATGGTTCAGTGAGAGACACATGTTATGAATATAATGAAAAGTTCATGAAGCGTAATGAAATGTGTCGATTTAATTACTATTGCCTAATAACTATATAATTGATATAATTTCAATTGGACACCGGTTTTTTTCTTCCTTTAATTAAGTCTAATTAATGCTTACTTTGTTCTAACACACTCTGACTTTGTTCAAGTAATTGGAGAATCTATCCACACAGGCTACAATCATGGATTTTCGAAGGAGTTTAGGTTATATATTGCATTAAAAGATACTTATATAGATAAACAAGCATAATTTAGTGACATTTGTTTCTATGAAAATGATACCCTTATTAAATTACGACCGATACGATAAGATATACCTATTATGACACTTAAAATAATGTTGATGTATCCTGAATATAGTTTACATTTTCTTTTTCTTATTATATATCTTATACGATACATAAAATATGCCGAATTACTATAATTATTGAATGTCCTGAAATACAGTTCCATCACAATATAACAAAGCTTAATCTTTCCTGATCTTTGGATTAAGATAGAGTATCTTAATCCAAAGATGATAATAAAAAATCATCAGCCCTTATCATTTTACAATACGTTTCAGCTGGACCTCTCCTTCAAGATCTCTAACAACCCGTACACTCAGCACAGGGCGCTACGGATCATTGAACCCAGTACCGAATTGACTGGGAACTACACGTGTGTGGTCTCCACATTCCTGGCTGAAGATGAGAGGACGAAGCCTATGACTATATTCGGTTAGTATTTATTGAAGTGAAACTTCTTTAGGCGCGTTGAGCGTAAAATTTCAAGGTCGCGTCATGCAGTACTTTCATGTCATGGAGTAAGGCTACGATTTTGTATCTTTTAATCTTGACAAAGAAGTTTCATTTCTGACACGTGTGCTCGGCACACCCGCTCTTTTTTAACTTAAACATGTATTGCTGCAACTAGATATTTAGAAGCGCATTTGAATAGTCAAAATAAACAATAATAAAGTAAATAATAATTCATTTACCAAAGTAATGTAATGCACTAACCGCTTCCTGGAACCGTTAGATTCGCTTAAATCTAACAAAATTCTAAAGATAAAAACTTTTTCGTCTACAATATAAATAATAGGAGAATAATTATTAATGGTTAATTTTAAAGACGTTAATTTGTTATAAAATTACATTTTCATTAAACATAATAACTAACTTAAAAAAATTGTGTTAAATATTCCCTATATTCAAAGAAAACATGTTAATTTCAAGATAAATCACGTTCAGCTAAATGAAATGCACAAGCTTCGTAACATTTTTTTTTCAATCCCGTTAAATTGACTTGCCAGTTGCCAACTAATCTTACATACAATATTATGCAAATAGCTTTGTAAACAAGGTAACGAGACTCCGAGCAAAGTAATTTCCTCTTAATCTCTACATGTCACTCTTCTTTATTTAATATTATAATTTTCCTCCTTTCAAGTAATAATATTAACGTAGACTTGAAGTTATCGCATTATATTATAATATTCATTAAAGAGAATGGAATTTGTTTATGGTTCTAAGTATTATTTTTTCGTACTACAAAATATGTGTTAAGAATCATTGAAAATTCATGAACTAAAGAGACATTCATAGGTTTCCACGATTGACGGTGAATATTTTGTAACTAGTGTGTGTACCTTTATACAAAGAATCCCAATAAGAAAAAATGATGATTTTTAAATTATCGAAATAAGCTTGAAAGTTTATTATTTTAATTTTTTGCTATAACCTTTCAACGCAATCGTATAGATATTTTTCTGACTACATAAACGTATTTGATGTTTTTCAGCGACATAGTTTTAATACTTTATTGCCTTGATTTACAAATAAAAAACTAATATTATGAATATAGAAAAAAAGTACAATAAAAATACATACGAAATACAATAAAACCTAAGTAAGTACAATTTTACAAATCAATAATTTTAGTCAAATTTTAGCCTAAAAAGAATACACATAAATAAACGGTGCTTAGTTATAAAATAAAGAGCCCTATATCAAAAGAATACAACCAGAAGTAATAGAGCAGATGAATGAGTATGCAGGCAATAGAAAGGAAACAGGCTAATGGAATACAAATGACCGTTTTGCTTATACTGTAAAATCCATCAATATTTGAAGCAACAAGATATGGGACAAAGATAATTGTGGAATGGATGTGACACATAACTTATATCTACAGGGGCCGTATCATGATCTCTTATTTCCAGACAATCAACGCTGTGAATTGAACTGACTGACAAATTCATATTGTATATGTTACAGTCAAAACCCTTAACCAGTCAAAAACCTTATTGGCCGGTAAAATTAGTCAATAAAGTTATTGACTAAAGGTGTCGGTCAAAACCCTTATTGACTGATTTTATCTGATTTTGACCGACGCCCTTAGTCAATAACCTAATTGACTATTTTTACCGGTCAATAACGTCAACAGACTGGTTAAGGGTTTTTACTGTAACATATTATATACGCAATAACTAGCTTTGGTTAAAAAAGCGTAAACTGTCTGGAAATAAGAGATCATACGGCACCAGGAAAGTTTTCGGGAATTTGATTCTAATGATTAATTCCTATGAGCCAGTTTTACGACTTGCTGAAATCACTGATAGCTTATTAGACCACTGATGACCAATTTAACCGATAGTTAAGCAAAGCAGAACATATCCATAAGTGGGTATAAAGTAGAGTATCGGTTTTCATGGACATAATGAGAAAACTCAGTCTATTGGTCACCGTAACCAAGATTTTACATCATAGTTTACAATTCAAAACATTCATCGTAATTATTATTTAAAATACAATCTGTGTCATCATTTATTCCCATTTAAGTATTATCTTTACGTTGAGCATTCTGTTGCAAATAATGCAAATCAAACAACATTAGCGATTGCGAAATAAAAGTTGTTGCAACTCAATGCGAAATAAAAAATCGTTTGTAAAATCGAAAATTCCAGAACATTAGGTATCTATCTACGTTCCACCTGCGGGTATCCATTACAGTTTGCGTGTCCTAACCGTTGTTGTTTAGAAAACATGCTCGTTTGTAGCTGCAATTCGACGACATCTATATTACAACCTTACATTATCATTGCGCAGTTTCTACTAGGTTTGTAATCTATACTAATACTAGCCTTACCGCCCGCGGCTTCGCTCGCTTTGTCTAAAACCTAATAAATTATATACTAAAACCTTCCTCTTGAATCACTCTATCTATTAAAAAAAACCGCATCAAAATCCGTTGCGTAGTTTTAAAGATTTAAGCATACAAAGGGATATAGGGACATAGGGACAGAGAAAGCGACTTCGTTTTATACTATGTAGTGATTAGGAAGCTGAAGAGTTTGTTTGCTTGAACGCGATATTTTCAGGAACCACGCGTCCGATTTGAAAAAATATTTGACTGTTTTCTGTAATTTTTCCAAACCACCGCGAGTTGCAGTTAGTAAATGATATTTTGTAGAACTTTATGAAGATCATACTTTTGTTTTCTATGATTTTAATTGACAGAAAAATAAAGTTTATATCAATGCCAATAGAAAAGTTAGGTAGGTTATCTGTTCAACATTAAAATTTAGTTCACCAAACTTCTTATTTCACAAACAATTACCGCTTTTGTTCTGACCTTTGCTTTGACCACATATTATGATAGTTTGAAAACTTCTAAACAATAATTGACAGAGAACGTTAATACTAAATGCTCTATACTAAACGATGAACTAAATATTGAAACGCTTAAGAATATAGAACAAAGGTAAATGGTAGATTAAATTGGAGACATTTGACATCCGAAATACTTCCCTACCAATCCTTTGAGGTAAAGCAATAGTTTGACAATCTTGTTCTGTACACCTCAAAAGCGTTTAATTTCATAAGTATTTACAACGTTTGAGAATTATTGTGGAGTCGGTTAAGAATCTAGAATTCCAGGAGGGAAAATATTTAAGTAAAATTAGTCTATATCTGTTATAGGTATAACGCAGTTCATTAAAGAAACGAATCTTCAATGGCGGCGCTTATCATTCCCTCTCGCTTACACACGACCGTACGGCATACAAAAAAAAAAGGGAAAAATAAAATCATTAAAATGTATTTGATTTTCCCTATAATAGTTTTTATCATAAATTTACAATGACAATTATGCATTTGCGAAAGTAAATAATGTTTTATTGGAATTTGACAAAATATGTTCTTTGGGAAAAATTGTTCAGTTTTATGGGCTCATTACAAGTATTATGGGGATTTTGTTACATTCTGTATAAGTAAATATAATAATTCATATAAATACACAAATACTATAACAAAAAAGTTTGTCAACAAACAATTTGAAATAATTAATAAAATAATTATCCATTTACGTTATTTTTATTTTCTTTTCTGCTGACCCTACCATACGTCAGTGTCAGCTTTGGCCGCCATTGAAGATTCGTTTCTTTATTGAAACGCGTAATAATTAAATATTCAATTAATAATTTGTATCAGCATCTGTAGCATTATGAGTCAATTTATTTTAATAAAAAATATTTTATACTTGTCAGATGTTCTAGTGAATAAATGCGTACCTACTATATACATCTGTTTTTTCCATGAGAAAACGTTCACATATGACAAAGAATGACCCTTTTATAGAAAGATTAGAACAAATTCCATCTAAGACTTGTTCTTAAGTCTACTTAGTCCCAGACTCGCAACCGAAAGATTTAAATCCAGATCCCGCCTCTATTTTTTCTGTCCTAGTACTTAACGTTTTAGGCCATCTATATGTCGTAGTCATCTGGTTGAATCTGTTATTGGATTGAATGACTAGCTCGTTCATTAAATGAATGCATTTAATTTAATGACTAAAGAGCAACGCGTCAAAACGTTCAACGTCTTGGACGTCGTTGGCGGTTGAGTGAAGCTTAAATCAACGTTCGGCCTAGTCATTCAATTGAATGTCGACATTAAATGAACGCGCTAGTCATCCATGCACCACCTATTACGCTCAGTTACATATAAAATAGTGATGGCGTGAGCACAAACGTTTATATGATAAACGTATTGATTTTTAACATGGCTGCCGTCTGTTTACACTCATATTATTTCCCGATCGAATGAGCAAATGTCATGTAAATCGATTCAACATTCGTGACGTGACAACATCGTTTTGTAAAAAGCGGTGTTTGAACGATAACATAAATAAAAGAGCCTATTTTATCAATAGTTAACATCAAATAATAAATAACTTGTAAGATAAATAGGAGTATTTCTGCCTATAACAAATTTCATTTGTGCTATACATAAAAACATTAATTAATTATTATTATTTAATCGACTATACTTCTTTTAAAAACACTTTTAAACATTAGAAAACATAGAATTTGAATTACCACCGATTTTTTCAATCGGTTCCTTCTTATTTATGCGTTCATATTAATAATATAGCGAAATATTAGGCTTACTTTAATAACACATAATATAGAATTTCTCATACAATTTCATTTCTTCTGTTTTAGTGCCAGAAAAAAGATTCGACATGATCATGGACAGACTGAATGACGGCTACTTGAATATTATATGTTCTGTGGAAGGAGTCTTCCCGAAACCAGAGCTGGTCATCTTGGCGGGAAACAGGTAAATATTCTTAAATAATTATATTTTTGCCCTATTAAAAATAATAAAAATGAATCGCTAAATCGCAAAGCTCGAGAACGGCTGATTCGTTAATTATTTTTTATAACATTACTGACATACGAGGATGGTTTTTTTAAGAGAAAAAAAGTAAATATGTACCACGAGCGAAGCCAGGGCGGGTCCCTAGTTAACCCGAAATTTTGTGGGTCATTTGTAACAGGATGGCGGTTCTACAGGGGTACGTGGTACGCAATGACAAAAAGAAAAATGATGGTCAGAACGCTGATACCGGATACCTTAAGATACTGTAATATAAAATATTACAGTATCTTAAGATAAATCTTCACCGTGTGTGACGCGCTTTACGCTTTTTCGATCAGGTCACGTGTCCTGACGCGAGTTTAAGATTTTATACCCATTACAGAAAAAGTGCTCAACGCCGCTAAAGAAGTTTTCACTTCAATAAAATAATGTTTGAAGAATCTATTTCACAGACGTTTATCATTTAATTTGTGAATCTTTTAAACATATTCTCCCTCCGTATCTATTAATTCCTTCCTTATTTCTTGCATTTTACTCTTTATTGTTTCATTTTTATTCTATTTTTCACTACATTATCTTCAATAACGAACACCTGAGATAAATATAATAGTGAATTTACTAATGCATAAGCTCATTTAGCAACAAATCGCTCTCATGTAACTAGCATACACAATATTAACCCAGTAATAAGATCTAAGAAGCCTTGAAAATTACTGCAACACTAATTAGCGCCTTGAAGTTTCTCACTAATATCCTTATTTACTTGAAAAGCTTAATTTATACGTGTTAATTACGTAAAAATCAATCTATTTATTTTCCAATTTCACATTTTTTCAGTTATATTGTAAAAATCGAGGTTTTATTATAAAATTTATGAAACTAATCTTCATTTACCCCGTCCATAAGCTTAATCCTATAAATAAATATTATAAATGCGAAAGTTTGTGAAGATGGATGTATGTGACATGTGTATTGTGTATGTATGTATGTTTGTTACTCTTTCAGGCAAATACTACTGAACCGGTTACAATGAAATTTAGCAAACATATAGAGGGTAACTAGGATTAACACATAGGTTAGGTTTATCCCGGAAATCTCACAGGAACAGGAACTATGCGGGTTTTTCTTTGAAAACGCGAGCGAAGCTGCAGGCTCAAAGCTAGTATTATCATAAAGCTAAATGTCCTTGTAGTTGAATAAAGAATGTAGTATGTCATGTAATGTGTAGATTCCTTAAAATTTAACAGGTGGCTTTCTGTATGCAAAACACTAACGAACGACGTAACGAAAATCACTTTAAAAGATCTACCTTTCGAGTTCCACACTAATTCAACTAAGTAGAACATTCCCAATAGCTAGGACAGTCATAAGCTACAAAGACTATCATGTAATCGAGCTTGAGTTAGAATCCTGCAATTCATATCACAGAGTCTTAGAAGCCTCGCTTGAACCACGCACTTGCTCGCTCACTGGCTCATCTACTGGCTCTCTAACTCGCTCGATTACACAAGAGCCAGTCCAAAAGCCAAGCAGTTGGATATTCGAGTATATCCTTCCGTAATCGCAGCCGATATTCATTGATTCTAACAAGCCGTTAGTGCAGCCGACATCTTGGAAACTTGCGAAGTCCAAATCGCAGCGAATAATACGAAACACTGTACGTTCCTTCGTCTTGATACATACAGGTCTAATGCGTTAACTAGTACCGTTGATTTGAATTTATAATATGAATGAAGAATTGAAATTGCTTTGATTATTACCTTGTACAATAAAATTTAAGATGGTTAATTTTATTTTATTTTACTTTTTTTTTCAACATAATATCAAAAACATAAGTGTTACTCTTTATTATTTAGATATATTAAGTAAAGTACTTTTAAACTATCATTGTATTCAGGTTCAATTAATAAGACAAAAAAACGCTACAAGGAGTTCATTAAAATATGTCACCAAATGAAATTTCATTTTGTAAAATCATAATTAAAAATTTGTTTAAAACGAGGCATATACAAACCTTAGAACGAAATAGTCAAAGAGCCAACAAAACATAGCCTTTCATAACGGTCCAGAATAAAGTCGGCTCGCAGAATGTTCCCTGTTCCCGTATGTTCCCAAACTCAGAGTTTTAGTCTAAATAATTCGGATTGCAAGTTGGCTAAGTCCGACATCTTGTACGGCACTCGACGTCGAATCTGTTCGCCCGGCAGGTATTCTATCCTAATCCTTGTGTTTAACTGAGGATAAGTCCTTATTGAGATCCGTATTATAGATATTGTCTACTATCAATAAAAATATATTATGTTTATATTATTGTATCTATTCTTGTCTAAAATCGATAAATTTAATTATTAATAATGTTTTACGTTTTACTAAAACACTGTGTACTTTTTGGTGACTTATTTGATGCGTCCTATAGTACTTACAGTTTTATAGATTATTTTATAAATGCCATTATTCAGAATATTCTACTAACCTGAATCTTTAGGAGATTAAAAAAAAATTATACTTAAAAAAAACTATTTATTATTTGATACACTTAACACATTTGTGTATACTTACCATGAAGTCCAGTCCAGAGCTTCCACACCACAAGAAAACTAATGACCAATACTAAAAGTATTACAATTTCTTAGACCCATAAGATTTTGTCCTACCAAACTGCTCAACTATAGAAGTTTTCTCTATAAACCCTAAATTAATTTATTTCAGGCCACTAAACGCGAAATCCTCTCTGAACCTAATCGAGGGTCGCTACACGGCTCTGACCAGCGCAGTGGTGAAGATCCAGCACTTACCACCCACTGTGGAAATATTGTGCGACATGCAGGTGCCGCTCGCTAACTATTATAGCAGGAAACGGGATATATTTTATAGAGGTATGTATTAATTATACTTATTGTAATTAGATAGCTGCAACTGTAGACAGCATGAAATGATTCTAATTTGTATTGATATTTGAGAGAAGCGCTTTAAGATACACAAATTTATTCTAAAAATAAGTAGGTGTCAAAAATTTTAATTGAACCTTTACAATATTTACATCGGAGATCTTTAATGAGAAATCTTTATTATTAAATTTTGCATAGTATGTACACACATAAAATTAAAACAAAGGCTGAATAAACTATCCTTCTCCTGTTTCAGATCCTCATTTAACAACGTATGATCCTCCCGGCTCTGCAAACTCAAGAACAGCAAGAGATGACGGTAAATATTTAAAATTAAAGAATACTAGTTTAATGCCAGCAGTTTTTCTCGTTTTCCATACTATTGGCCTTTTAATGCTCTGTCCAAAAAGTTTCTAGTTTCTTATCTTCTTTTCTACACTTTTATAGCGATAGCCTCATGAACTTCATAATGAAGACATATAGTTTACAATATTAGTTAAGATTTATTAATTTAAAGTCTTTGCTATAGTATAGATGACCCAAGGAAAAATATTTTATTACACAGTTTTAATTACGCATTTATCCCGTGCTCTATTGAAACAAAATTTTTTATGAACTTTTAATATCTTCATAATTTTCGTATTTTCTATATTCTTCACACAACGTAAAGGGTAAAGTATCTTGAGTAATAACGACATAGATGAAGCCTAGATCCTTTGAAGAAACCCCTTTTTAATAGAGACTAGTTTATATAGCTTTTCCCGCGACTTCGCTTGTGATACAAGAAGCGGATTTTCCGCGTAATTTAAAATCTTTTGAAGTGAAAATTCTTTAGGCACATTGAGAGTAAAATTGCAAGGCCGTGTTATGGCAATACCGTCACGTCATGGAGTAAGGCCACGAATTTTGGTATATTTTTAAACTTACCAAAGAAGTTTTACTTCTGACACGTACAAGAACACAGGCTCTTTTTTATTCGACACGAAAATATGTATTTCAATTCGAACTAGTATTTCAAATCAAACTTTATTATATTAGTAACTAGCTTTCCGCCCGTGGCTTCGCCCGCTTTGTATAAAACATAATAAATTATATACTAAAACCTTCCTCTTGAATCACTCTATCTATTAAAAAAAACCGCATCAAAATCCGTTGCGTAGTTTTAAAGATTTAAGCATACATAGGGACATAGGGACAGAGAAAGCGACTTTGTTTTATACTATGTAGTGATGATATTAATTGTAACTATTTATTTTCAGGTTTCATGAAGCAGTGTACTCCGGCGTTAATCATTGTCATGATTTTATTTCACTTTACATTAAATATCACGTGACATAAGTAATTATATAGTAAATAAGTAGTTTATATTTGTATATAATTTTGTAAATAGCATTATATATGAGGAAAGTAATTATTAAGATACATGTTGTTTAGTTTATAGATATTTTCTTTGTGCTAAATTATTATAAGGCGGGAATCTTTTATGTTTAATGAAAGAGGTTGTACTATTTTATAATCATGGCTTAAATGTTTGTTCGAGTTGGGACTGGTAATATTGTATAATAAGCATAGAATAAATACTAATAATACAATAATGTAATACATGATAACTAGATGATATTATTATCATAATAACACTATACCATTGATCCAAAAACTAAAGTTATACGGAAAACATATAACTTTGAAACAAGCTTAAATATCGTTTATGAAAGTGCATACTATTTGCATATGAAATAACATTTATGGTACCTATACTTGGATAGAAAAATAAATTTATTTATATTATAATTTCTAAGTTAACCTTGAATTTGAGTTTGATTATAATACTATTTCCCTCACTGAAAATACATTTTATCTACAATTTTTAACAAAAACATCCATAGGAAAACATGGCGTCCCCTGATGATAAATAATAAGAATTCTTATAGTTATATAGTTAAAACATTATTTAGGAGTTTTGTAAAATAATCTTAAAATTAAAATAGATTAACTATATCAATGCAAAGCATTCGAATTTCGTTAAAATGCAAAAAGTAAAACGTGTTCCAAGTCACATAGCTATTATGCTTTCATTACAATATTACGAAGTTAATTTAAATTCTTATAAACTTTGTTCCCGGCAGTTTTCTTCGGAAGTTCGTTTAATTATGTTAATTTTAAATTGTGAGAGGAAATGGTAGCAACGGATTTTAGCACTTTCTGATAAAACGTTTCAGCATTACCTGGAATTTTATATTATTATTACGTTTTGAATAAATTATAATATAGTACAATTATTTTAGATTTATATAGAGGAAATAATATTATTATGATTGAAACAACGAATTAAACCTATTCCAAAGTATTAATGGAGATTATAATTGTACCTATGTGTTATTTATAATTTTTAAATTAGGCAGATACTCCTAGAAGATAGAAGTAATACCTATATTTCCTACATCGAATTTTTTTTCACTTTTATGCTAAGAATGTTTTTATAGTTTATGAACAAACACTCTTTAATCCTAATATATCATTTGTATGTATTGTTTGTGAAAATTTAAAACATAATATTATTTCCTAACTGTACATTAATATATTGTAAATATATCTGTATAATTTATTGTGAGATCTTTATTAGCCAAAGTATCATTTTAAACCAAATTATAATCTATGTATAATTCTTCATATGGGCTGTAAATAAAATTATATTTCACATAAAATGTAACTTAAACCTTACTGTATTTATATCAACAATAATTTCCAAAGAAATATTCTTCTAGTCGAGAATAAAATATTTATAAATGATTGTGTTTTTATTTTCTTTCCACGTGTTTATGTTTTCTTTCAGTATATATTTATACTGAATTTATTTTCTGCAAAATGATTACCTACTATAAATACAAAGAAAATAAATACCAAAAATTTTATCATATAGAAACTGTTATATGAATCTTCATAAGCATAATGAATACAATCATAATATGAATTTATCCTGTATTTAGTGTGCAATAAAGAATTTTCCATTGTTCATTCATTCAATATATCTGATAACATGCGTTCCTAACCTAATTAAATATTTATATAAAAGTTAGACCCTGTACCTGTTTCTTCAAAAATATACTTATATTTTTTTTGTAAAAATTGTTGAATTTAGTTACTATGCTATTCTGGCAATACTATTCGATATCTTGATTGTCTTGTAACATACTACTAGTAAAGTACGAAAACAAAACCAGAATAATCTAAGTCAAAGCACAGCTAGATCAATCTGGGCCAAAGCATACAGGTTTTTGGGACAAACGCGAAATCAGAAGTATTGTTCCCATATAGGGTAAAATGGAACACGAAACAAAAGATGGTGGCTGTAACAAAAGCGATGGTAATGAGTTAGAAATAGTAGCTTCAAACGATTGCACTGTGCAGTGACATTGCATGTAACACTGGTGTTGTTGGAGTGTGATGATTTTGTATTTTTGCAATATGCCTAGTTATTACATTGGAGTGATAAACTACTTCAGATGAATAGGTACTGCTATAAGAATGTGTATCACATTCTTATAGCTTTGAAACATTTATTTATAATAATTTATAATTAGAAAGATAGGAAACTAGAGATAGGTACGTATTATGAGACACTCATTCCGGGCTTGCATGTGTGTTATCAAGGTAATAAAAAAATCGGTTGATAAATTATAAACAAACTTAACGTCTATAAACGCAGTAACGATGCTTGCATTAAACGCAGACCAATAAATAAAATAAATATATTCTACAACCATTTACAACTATACCTATAACCATAATATTATAACCAATTCCTTAACAGCATTGTTTTTCTACGGGCACGAGTTAAAACGTCAATTTCGCCATACCCCGTCAACTCGGACACAATGACTGCTATTTTTTGCCAATCCAATCCTATACACTCGCGCGAATTGGAAACTGAACTGCATCTGCTACTCTCCGTGATAGGCGCAGTTCAATTTTGAAAACCGTATATTGAGAATTTTCGTAGCAAAGTAATCAAATAATTGATAGAATGGATAGCCGTCACCGGTTCAGTGGAACTTTTACATTGCTGTTAAAACAACAAAACAACGTATTTTACGTTTCGATTTTGTTCTTCATCTGTGTTGATATGATTAAGGATAATAAACCTCGATCTAATGTGTTTTTTGGAAAGCTTATGGTGAGAACATCAAAGGAATATAAAATACCACCTGTGGAATATATTAGTGGTAAATTTATTGTATAATATGTATTATGTATGTATTGTAACATGGTTTAGAAATAAAAACTCCATAATTCCTTTTAAATTAAGTTTATTAATCTATTAAACACATATCCATTTAATCTGATTCAGTTATCTGTAACAATATTACAATCAATTGAGCACAAAAATATAATATGTCGCTATGTTAGATTTGAACAAATGTATAATTCGAGAGTCCAACAATAATTACATTTTAAACAATAATATAGTTTAAGTAAAAAATCAGACGTACTTTTATAATATTGGTACCTATTACATTATCACACGTATAAACGATACACGCGCACAGCATAATTTATCCAGCCACTAACAATATTGTACATAATACCCTAAGCCACAAAAATATGTTCACATTTCCCAACTAATTCTGGGCTGGAACATTGAAGGCACATTATAAAGGCTTAGTATCTCAACCACGAATAAATTTCCCCCGAGAAACGTATTTCACAACGCTCGGGACAGCCGAATGTGGAAGACGGAAATTTCGCGTTTTTTCAAACTCGATTTTGGCTGAAGTTTTAATTGCAGTCGTGTCAGTTTTAAGATTGGAGACAAAGAAATAAAATATTTCGGACTAGCTACGCTTTGCGGTTTCACCCGCGTGGCTCCGCTCCTGATAGTATTAGCGTTGATGATATATATATATAGCCTTATAGCCTTCCTCGATAAATGGGCTATCTAACACCGAAAGAATTTTTCAAATCGATCCAATTATTTCTGAAATTAGCGCGTTTAAACAAACAAACAAACTCTTCAGCTTTATAAAAATATATAGAATAGATAAAATAAAAAACAACAATATAATTTTTTGTAAAGTTAATGTTTTTGGCAAAATAAATATTTTATTTATTTATTTTTTTATAAATGGTCATCAAAATAATGTCGGTAATGTGTAGTTAGTTCTCAATAATCTATTTATAGATTATTCAGAATTTCAGGAAAAGGAAGGCAGGAAATTACCGTTTGAATTACTTAGGGCGGGTTAACTCAATTCTTATAAAGGCCTTTATGGGTCTTATTAAAGAGCTATTATTAGCTGAAGGAGGTCCCGCAGAACATAAACAATATAAGGCAAACCTACAGTGAGAATAAAAACAGTTAAATACAATTGAATGACAATTTTCATCAATTGTTCAAAATGTCACAATAAATGTATCACATATATAGGTAGTTATTATATTATGTAAGTTGTTTGTGGTGTTATAACCATGTTTGATTGCAAATAAATGATTTTGATTTTATTTGATTTTTATTTGAATTTTTCTCATTCTTTGATTATTTTTAACTTCTACTAATATAAGGGTGTTTACATTACTTATACATTAGCATACTACTATAGTATGCTAATGTAAACACCCTAGTGTCTAAAACTATTGACGTGCTTAATTAATTATTTTTTGTAATTAATTTAATCACATTCAATCATATTATAATCAAAACACACATTATGAAACGTACACAGTTATGCTTTCTTTTACTTCCGTATTTCAATTCTTGCAATATTAAAACAATATTCATATTTAACCAAATCTGCCGTAAGACCCAATCCCTGTAATAAATAATAATTTGAATCAAAGCTATTAAAATCCTTTAATAAATCACGAAGAAAAAGCAATGAATATTACCAAAAAACGAGGCTAACAATGAACCCTTATCTGACATAATCGGTTTAAGTTAAAAAATATTAAAGAAGCAAAAGAAGAAACAAAAAATATGGGTCAGTAAGACTCGGCTCGACCGTTTATAAAACAGCGTTGAAGTAAATATTATTAAACTAGCTTCCGCCCACGACTTTGTACGTGCATCCCCGTTTTTCCCCGTTCCCCCAAGAATTTCGGGAAATCCTTTCTTAGGGGACGCCTTCGTTATGACATCTACCTGCATGCCAAATTTCAGCCCGATACGTCCAGTGGTTTGGGCTGTGCGTTGATAGATCACTATATCAGTCACCTTTGAGTTTTATATATATATATAGATGGGTTAATTAAGGTTTGAATTCCTCTAGTTTAAGAGTCAGCGTACATATTTTTGTAAAGTTAATGTTTTTGGCAAAATTTTATTTATTTATTTTATTTATTTATTTATTTAATTCAATGTAGCCGTAACTTTTTATTATTGTGAACTTTGAACATGTTCAACATGCATGTTCGTTCTATTTTAATTCACATTACAGACACATAATTACAAGATTTTCTTTACTCATGTGCTACATGCACATATTATTATTAGGACAGTTTAGTACGTAGAAGTATGTAGGTATGTATGAACTACCTATGGCAAATGTCAATGTTCCAAGTTCAATTCAAATATCACCTTTCATTTTAATTTTTGGTTCATCAATAGATGTGACTTTTGTACGATGTTTTGTTACTTTTTGTTGCGGAATGTTCTAATGACGATCTCCTTAAACGATTGTAGCAGTAGGATAATTTAATAGTTGTGACGAATAATTTTATTAAACTCCCAAACTCGTGTCTCCTACTTTTACCATCCCGTAAAAACGTATAAACCATAAAACAAAAGTTACGATACAAACGCAGTACAAACAGATTCGCGTTATTAGGTGGTTACCGTGAAATATGGACTAACAAAATACATTAAAACTTTCGTATTCCTATCAGCATTAATTCTGTTTGCCCATTAGCCGACATCACTATTAATTTCTATTCAAATAATTCGGACAGGTCTCTAACTATTTGCGTATCCGTAATGACGGATTACTTAATGTTTAAAGTAGAATAATGGGGTAATTTGGTTTTAATTAATATTATGTATGCTTCAATAGTTGTCTGGCGATTGAGGCACGTGTTTTGGGCTGACAATTAAAATAAGTCAAGTCAGTATTACTGAGGCAATAAACACTAGTTTACAAGGCAGACGAACTGATGAAGGCGGTAAAGAAGCGCTGGATGCAAAACAGTTTTCATTATGTGCCAGACATAACTAAAATAACATTATTAAAAATTTTCGATTTCACTTTGATTTCAATTTGTGATTGAAATTTTTATATCCAGAACGTATAGTTTTCTGTAAGTGTGGATGGCCCCGTCGTGTCTCGCGTCCCCGTCATGCCCCCCTCTCCCCTATATAATTTTTTGCAAAACTTATGCATAAATTAACATGAATATAACCATTGTATACAGATAAAGATTCATTTATGATATAACATCCATAACCCTATTACTTGTAGCACAAGCCTTTCAAATGGCTAACATAATTTTAAACAAGAGCCTCAACGCAAAGGCAGATTATCAAAGTTTTGCAACTAAACTAGTAGTTAGCGCAAATCTAGTCGGCGAGTCCCCGTAAATCTCAATTTATTCTTAGTTAGGACACTGCCAACTTACCTAAGTTTCCGTATACATCTTTAATGTTAATTAATGTGGGAAGTTTTTATATAACGTTTTTAGAGTTCACGGAATTGAATGTGCAGTTTGAATTATTGCAAATGTGTTATTTAAATTCACGCAATTGACTAACTAACGTTAATAAAAAAGTGGAAGTAAATGTCGCTCATGGGCTGTTAAAATTACTTATAAAAGAGCGGATAAAAAGATATTGTAATATTCTAATTATTAATATTGTAGTTATTATGCATTTTATATGCATTTGGTTTACCTCTGGTTCGGTTGAAATAAATTTGATAATTTTATTATGTAGTTAGGATTTGTCTATCGCGTATTATAAATGATTGTATTTTTGGTATTATGTAATGCTTGAAACACAATTGGTTGTCTACATAAATAATTACTAATTAATGTTTTAAATAAAAATTAACAGACTTACCAATGCTTCCAATAAATTCAACAATGAACACCCAATCCAAAAAGCAGTTAAACCAACATCGATAAAAAGACCACATCGCTTAGCAAAATGGAATATGAATCGATAGCTTAGACTTCAATTTATCAATAGCGATCTACAGCGCTAATCCTGAATTTTCGGAGTGCATCCAATAAAAATGTTAAGCCGTACGTTTCAATCTGTACGGTATCGTAGCCTGGGGCAGATTTACATGCATACAGAGAGTGCCTTTTATTTGCCCCGCACCAATACAGTGGGTCTTTTGAACTGAAAGCACTGCATCATGCATGTTTGGCATCTTTTGTTCGATATCGGCTCGGTATCGAATTACAAAGGAAGTCGAATGATAAGGATTGTTTATAGTGTAGTGTATTTTGGTACTTTGGTCCGTTTTGTAGTGGAACATTTTTTAGAAACGATCTGTTGGACTTTACACATGTACATACGTTAAATATAACGTTATAGACTTGTTTATCTACATTGATTATAATATTAAATAGGTATGTCGATTCGTCGTAAGTTATTTTAGTAATGTAAAAAATAAACTAGAGCAATTAATACCATGTCTCTTTCAATCTTGAGTTAAAATTATGACTTAAAAATTGACTCTATTTTTAAATAAGTTAATGCCTAGTCTTGCTATTACAAAATTTCATCTTTCAGTTACCATAACAACAATGCACATAATTCATATTAAACTATTAGCGACCGTATTTCCAACAACGACTAATGATAACCAGTATTATCAAGACTAAAACATTAAATAATCCTTCTAAACCTGTCTGAGCCTACCGTTTAGTTAGCAAAGTCCAAATATAAATGCAGTTCTGTCGTGTCGACTTGAGGTCTTGAATTATTGAATAAGACTGCAAATAGAATGATTGACCAGCCTATTGCGGCGGTCTAAAAGCCTACTCCATGGCTAGCTACAAGTTATTATTCTGTGTCCATGGTACAGGTTAAGGAAAAGACAGTAGTTTTATTGAATGAAAATCTTAAATTAACTATAACATTAGTTCAGTAAAGTAAATAAATGAATTAAGCCAAAACTCCTAAACTCAAAAACATTATAATATACATTTCGTTTCCGACTTTAATGAAAATTGAAGATAAGGTTCGGGCTATTTTTTTTTTTTTTTTTTTGTTGCGTGTACGCACCTTGATAATACATTGTATAGTAATTTTCCCGATATACCGATTGCTATTATAACAATAGCTTAGATTAGGATCATTACTTCTTAACAATATAAAAGACAAAGTGTCCTTCTACTGTTAGTTTATAAAAAATACCACAATTGTTATGAATGCATATTTACCTCTTAAATAATTGCAAAGTTCCATACGATTTCCGCGTAAATTGTCTCTTTCATTTTGTATTACTGTTATACCGATCATTAACTCAAGAGGCGATAAGCCACAATTTGCAGAATTTATACCCCGGTTCGGTTAATAAGCGACACATTTTCTGGAATGTTCCATTCAAGCGAGGATCAGGGTGGAAATCACCCCCTATATGTAGATTGTAGGCATATTTAAAGCTACCAAATCCTTATATGCGATAGTGTTGTCTTTATGTCACGTTGCAATAGAGGGATTCTATGATACGAGTTTTGTGTCTGGAAATAATTAGGAGGCTAAGTAAAATACTACCTTTTGACCATGCGAGTGAAGCCGCGGAAAGCTAGTAGTACTATATGTAATAATCTCTATCAAGTGGAATTATAATGCTGTTTTTATACGAAAAAACTAACGTAGTTATTAAGGCCTTAGAACGAGAAAATGACCGCAAATTTTTATTGTTTGGCTTCACGTGATTTACAAAGAAAACTGTAATTACTCTTCGTAGAAATTGCTTTACGTAGTTTGTAATTACATATTGTATTATGTATACCTAATTTTACTTTTTTTAATGTAATGAAAATGCAGACACAGACGCAAAAATGCTCTACAAAGTTAAATAAAAACAAGATTCCTATTTTCAATGCAGAAACTTATTTACACAGAATTATGATGAAGCATAATCATTATTTTTTAATAAAAAACTGCCTTTAAATTGTCAAAAATTGTCTATCGCGGGCCTTGAGCGCGGGGACCGAATCGAGAAATTCCGTAACGAAAAAACCTCACGCTCCCCACTCCGACAAGCTCGGAGGTGTGGCTTGAAGGCATGCTATGCAATAGCTTTACCGCGGCAGTGTTTACCCCGAGTGCCACACGTCTTTTTTTTAAGTAGAGCAACATGACAGGCACCAACTTTAAAAAAAAAGAATTATCAAAATCGGTTCACCGAGTCGAATGTTCTGAGGTAACAAAGCCAAAAATGCAGGCGAATTGAGAGTCTCTCTTCAACCTATAACAACTAAACGTCTATGTTTAATACTCTTTTACACACAATTTAACAAATTAACTGCGTATAACTGTAACATGCCTACCTTTGCAAAGCATACAGTAAATCCTCTAATTCGAGCGCAGTTCGCGAAACAATTCCCCATGGTATTTTGAGGAAGATCTCTTGAAAATGGTATATTCGGAATTATATGTATGGCCCGTGATTTAGACGCTCAAAAGATTTACATCGCTTATAACTGAGTATTGCTTACGATCGTGGTTATGTGTATGGTTTGAAGTTGTTTATAATATGTAAACATATTTCCTAGATGTTGTTCTGAATAATTTGTGTATAAGTATAAAAAATGTTTCTTATACATATCATAGTTCTGTTATTTCAAGGATATTTTCATTTCGAATTATTAGTATTATTTTTTAAATAACAATATCATAATAATAACAATACATATCTATAAAGATTTATAATATTTTTTTATGGCATAAATAGATCTTCGGAATCTAGCCAAACAGATAAATACCTACTAACTAAAATCATTACATTACATTAAGTAATATTTAACAAAAGCCAACGATAAATAACCTTTAGTGTTTGTAATCTGACATTTTCTTGAACAATACTTTGAAATATCTTCAAAACGTCGTTTTTCAGTCCTAAATTCTTTGAAACAAAATTATATTTTAAATTTAATGTATAAATGTTGAGCACCTGCATTAATGAATGTTATAGATAGCTTAGAAATAAAAAGTTTATGAGCAATATTTTCAACAATTAATGCTATGCTTTAAAGTTTAAATGCTTACATATACTCTTTACAATAATACACCACATTTAATACCCAGTCACAGTAAAAGGGTATCCAGCTAGTTAAACAGTTTTAAAGAAATAAAAGAATATTATATTAAATAAAGTAGAGCAATCACGAAGCAAAGGTTTTGTGCACAATACAAAGGACATTATGAATTCTTTTCTAGAAAAATATAGTTATTCCGCTCGTGTTTACGTTGTTAAACAATAACGCATTGGCAAACATCCCTAGCCAATACGCTGTACTGTGGCTATAGAATGGGTGGTTTGTGTTTGATTTTAATGTGTAAGAAAAGTTTTCGCGACATTAGCACGTATTGTGGGAATGAAATTCTAAGTTGGCAGATTAGCCTGTGTTCTACTGGAAACGATTATTTTATATGGAGATTATTCTTATCTATGCGTTAAATTAGTTTTTATGGAGATTTTTAATGCGAATGGATCTAACAGACATCATAATTATTTTCTATAGTAGAAATTATGATTAATACACAATTAGTTACGTACTAAATCTAATCGTAGAAACATGGCCTTTGTCTGACAGATAGCCTACTTTATGTGTCACTTATAATAATTTTATATGTTAATTGTTTAGGATTTCTACAAACAAAAAATACAACATTGGTTACTTGAACACACAATTCTGTAAGCAATAATAATATTTCCCATAAAAATAAACGATCGTACATGTAATGGCCCCCTCCAAGGGCCTGCGGCGATTCGACTAAACTATTCTATGCATTCGAGATTGATTCTATCATCTCATTGCTTTATTTATTGACATCCCGTGTTTATCCGGGACTGATTTTATTATATGATATTAATATGCAAACAAATCGCGATGGCTTTAGGCTAATAACACGTAATCGGTCGTAATTTTATTGTTTTGTATAATAATGTTGAACACGTCTATTGGACTACTTCAAATACGATTAGTTCTCTGATTCGATTGATTTCAATTATATTTCTATTATTTTTCTTAGATTATATTTCTTGTACCTAGTTATTATTCAAATGAGGCGATGTAGTGATAAAAGTATCGAGCTAATAAAAGTCAGTGAAAGAATATAAGAACGGGAACATTTCGACAACATGACACGTGAAACATGACACCAGTATGGTGTCTAATAACCCATTTACCTTAAAATTGGAACAAAATTGGACTGATTATATTGAGATGGTTTTTGTAATAAACTTATTAAGCATAAAAATATCTATCCAAAATTATAGTTCAAGAGAGCTATATGTCCTATACGTCCTATACGAACGTCGGACGTGCATGATATTAAAGCAACTTATTACGTGTATAATGTATATGATCCATTGAAATGTTACATTTTTTAGCCCTAACCTTGCATTTTTTAGAGGACGCAATTTTGTTTTTTTGATGTGTAGGGGGGGTCAGTGTGAAGCTAAAACCAAGTTTGTGGGGTCGCCACCCTTGTCCCACGGCCGCCATCTTGAAAATAGCGGTTGAAATGGTTTTTACGATATATCTCTTAAACTATTTATTTGATAAAAAATGTTTACATTATTTGTTGCAAATTAAATTCTCTACAACTTTGGTGTAGTAACTTTTAGTCGTAGAACTATAAATAAAAAAGTTATAAGCGAAAATGTTCAGAAATTAGAGCCATTTATATTTTTCAATAAAACTTTTTTTTATCATTTTACGAAGAAATGATATCAGACCATTTTTGTAGATTGTTTTTCGAGGAACAACTTTTATGTACAACATTTTTTCATAACGTCAATAACTAAGGTTTTACAGCGCTCTGAAGTGAGTACTATTTTTCAGTACTCTTAACTATACATATATTGGCTATTGGCTCTTTTCTCATACTCCAGAACAATAGAAGCACACTGCAGAACATTTCAGACCTGCTTTTCGACGTAAAGAAAAGTCGCGCTTCCAGACTCTACCTCCTGGGTGGTGGGGAAAAGATTCAATAATTAATTATTAGTGATATTGCAAAATTAATTATTAAAAATATTATAATAACAAAAAAAACCATTACTGATGACAAATTATTATTAGTACACACATAATATAAGTATACTGTATAGTTCAGAGTACTGAAAATTAGTACTCACTTCGGAGCGCTGTAAAACCTTAGCTATTTAATTAATGAAAAAATGTTGTATATAAAAGTTGTTCCTCGAAAAACAATCTACAAAAATGGTCAAATATCATTTCTACGTAAAATTATAAAAAAAAGTTTTATTGAGAAATATAAATATCTCTAATTTCTGAACATTTTCGCTTATAACTTTTTTATTTATAGTTCTACGACAAAAAGTTGCAGGATCAAAGTTGTAGAGTATTTAATTTGCAACAAATAATGTAAACAAATTTTTTTTATCAAATAAATAGTTTAAGAGATATATCGTAAAAACCATATCAACCGCTATTTTCAAGATGGCGGCCGTGGGACAAGGGTGGCGACCCCACAAACTTGGTGATAGCTTCACACTGACCACCCCTACACATCAAAAAAATAAAATTGCGTCCTCTAAAAAATGCAACCCCAAATGTAACTTTTCAATGGACCAATATGCCACAGCCTTGCCAGAGAATAATTGTAAAAGAAAACAATGTCTCTCTGTATTCATGTATGTATATTCTGTTGTTTTTCTTTTAAAGCTTTGTGCATTTTTACTCCACCGCGTCATTAGGAAACTTATGTTTTTCAATTGTATGTAGGTTATTTCTTTGGCACATTCTGAAATGTAAGAGTGTATTTTAAGAGACTAGTTTCACCTTAATTATATTGTGGTAAGAAATATATTAGCTTTTAGGCTTCTCTATAAAGAATCATGTGATTTTATGTATGGTGTGGTGTAAATGGAATGTTTTTGTAAAGCAAAGTCGCTTGCCGCTGCTGTCCCTATGAAGGTATGTATGCTTAGATCTTTAAAATACACAACGGATCTGGATGCAGTTTTGTTATTAGATAGATTCAAGAGGAAGAGCATATTATAATTAATAAGTTTAAAGCAAAACGGGCGAAGCCGCGAGCAGAGAGCTAGTTAATTATAATATTACCCTCTACAAACCTGACATATTTCAAATAATTCGCAACGTCCATCTTTCCATTATATTAAAAACCTTTACCAATAAACTACCTCACCCATTTCGCTTGTAAATACAAAAATCCCAAAAGAAGAGTGACGTAGAGACAAGACCCGTCAGAAGCACAATTTTCTTCCAATTTTCACAAAAGGCCGTTATCAGATCACGTTATATTGAATCGGGATAAAGTCTAATAACTTGTACGCGACTTGCTCATATTGAATCCTTTGATATGCCTTTGCTTATAATATTCAAACGTATCCCTATACATGGTATAGCATATATTATTATGTACTTCATAACTACATACTATAATGTATAGTATGAAAGAATACTTTCAGCCATGTTTTTCATGTACTAAGCATTGCACTAGTATAAATAAAAGTATTACTTTAACAAATTTAAAAAATTACAAAATTAAATAAGTTACATTGATTAGCAATTATAATCGTGGCTTTATAAGTCACATAGCTAATACTAGCTGTACCATGCGATTTTACCGACATTGCTCCGCTCCTGCTGGTCTTAGCGTGATGATATATAGCCTATAGCCCTCCTCGATAAATGGGCTATCTAACACCGAAATAATTTTTCAAATTGGACCAGTAGTTGCTGAGATTAGCGCGTTCAAACCAACAAACAAACTCTTCGGCTTTATAATATTATTAGTATAGATTAATATTACATTATCCATTTGTATGTCTAACTACTTAGATAAATCAAACTATGATATATGTACCTATTCATTCAGGTTATTAATAAAAATTATCTTATTTTCTTTTGTTTCATTTCAGTTTACAATACCTACTTCGTCTGTAACCACGTTCAGCCACAAACACACACTATCGTTTCCACAATCACTGAAACTTACCAGACGTTTAGTTTCACCGCATTGCTGTTTGTAGAGTTAACTTTGATGGCAAATAGTTATGATTATTTCTATTTCATCCAAAAAGCAGTCAATATCAAGTGTTTTAAGCAAACAGCGTAGTTGAACGATTAATTAATAAGTTTTTTAATAATTTTGTGTTATTTGCGAAGTAACCAGCATCGATATTTCAGGTCAACACACGAATAAAGACACAATTCGAATTTTATAGTTTCCCTTTCTTTAAAATACATCATCCTTTATCTATATCTATATCCATCCATACATACCCTAACTGATGCTATTTATAACACACAGCTATAAAACTAATCTACTCGATTTACATTTAAAATACGTATAAACTATCCCGTAATGATCAAAGTACTACAGTTGCACGCTCTAAAAATCCGTCAAAGTATTAAAAAGTGGAAGCTTATTATTTTCATCAACTGGGTGGAAACATGGACACTGAAACCTTATTTATATTCCTCGCTATATTTTGCACACGACTGCGCTCGCGTTTAGTTCTGAAAGATAGGTTTTGTGTTCAGTTCTGCGTGGGTAAATTATTGTGGGTTTTCGTCGGAATTTTGGTGTATGAAATTGTTTGACCGTTTTATAATACGATTCTAGTGTTTGTTTTATTTCGGGGGTTTTGTGGTTTAGGAAGGAAAGTTGTTTTTCGTCATATTTGTAATCATATTGCATGAAAAAGCTAGTAAATTAAGTTAAACGTTTTAAAGCTCTTAACCATCACAGAGACATTACCTCTGTCGGTTCTCACTAGAAATTGTAATAATGTATGAAATAATTGTATAATGTTATTTATAATTTAAAAGATATTTGCACGCTCAACTACGAGCAGAATGTCTAAGAACCTATAAAATTTGTACCTCAGCTTTGTAACTACATTCAGCAAATAAAGGCAATTTGAATTTGAATTTGAATAAAAATTTACAAGAACACAAACGAAAAAAATAGAAAATATTATCAGATTTTGAAGAACATTAAAATAATTCCAAAAAATATATTTTATATAAAAATATATGAAAGTAACAAGGCGCCTTAAATAAAGGCACGTTCACATAAAGGTGTAGCGCAAACGCCTCACCGCGGACGCCACCTGCTCGCCGCCTAACGCGATATTTAATTAACGACCCTTTACATAGAGATTTGGAAGAGACACTTCATATAATAATGTATGTTAAAAAAACATTGAAGTTTACTATTTAAATATACCATTTGATGAAATGTTCAAATTGAAAGACGGTCTATCAGAAACTGTCCCGGCAAACGTTGTTCTGTCTTACTCATATCATACGGGGTATGAAAAATAGATGTTGACCGATTCTCAGAGCTACCCGATGCCCAGAAATCGAGAGAGAGAATCGGTCCAGCCGTTTTGGAGGAGTATAGTAACTAACATTGTGACACAGGAATTTAGGCATTTAGAAATCAAAGGCTTTAAGCGGATTTAAACGCGATTTATTCACTGTATTAAAAACTCTCGTTTACATTTTCCAGTCCGTGTTGTTCTACAATATACATATTATTTTTTTGGTTGATTTTACGTAAATTAGCTTTAAAATTAGAACATAATAATTCATCATTACTTTACGAACAATCGCCTTATCCATACGCACTACGCAGTCTAACACTTTTTTTTTATTGTCGATAGGGAAGCGCTTTACCACAAACTCGCCTGATGTTAAGCTAAGATGTGGTCTAAGATGGAACGCGCTTCCCTAGAAGGTACCTGTTCACTCTACGCTTGAAGACCCCCATATTTTACTCGTCGGGGAACACAGATTCTATAATGGGTCCCTTCCAGCAAACAATACACTCACGATGTTCTCGAGCAATCTTAGCTCTCGTTGCCTTAATTGTATTTAGTCAATTAGCATACGAAATTTCATTTACCAGCCGTGGTAATTACTCGCGTTATGTACTACATTCGCTGGTACTTATCTCTTGTATTGACTTACTTTTGCACTGTTTATGATGTGCTTTTGATGTCTGTGTTTTTGTAAAAATTGAAGGTGTAATGAGCAATGAACCATATGAGCATATGGTTTTTGTATTTGAAATGAAACTATTTTCAATATAGAATTAAAATGGATTTTTAACAAAATTATTAAAGAAAAAAAACTTATTCCTTTTGGTTTCAACCTTCGAAGACGATAGTAGTTTTCAATAAGTAGGCACTTAAAATAATATTTTGTACTAGGTTTCCGCCCGCGGCTTCGCCCGCGCAGTCAAAGAAAAACCCGCATAGTTCCCGTTCCCGTGGGATTTCCGGGATTGCGTCATTTTCCCGGGATAAAAAGTAGCCTATGTCCTTTCTCGGGTATCAAAATATCTCCATACCAAATTTCATGAAAATTGGTTCAGTAGTTTAGGCGTGATTGAGTAACAGACAGACAGACAGAGTTACTTTCGCATTTATAATATTAGTATGGATAACAAACAAACAAAAAAAGGATATTAAGTGAAAACATTTGACAATCTGTGGATCGAAGCAGAAAGTATATGAATTTGCAGCAACAATTATCAAAAACATTATTTACACATCATACGACCAAAACATTGTAACACTCTTGAAACTAAAATAAAGTACAACAAAAGAATTCTTCAAACAATGCTGTTCTATCCACTGTGACGAATCAACTATGTATAAATCGAGAGTGGTAGGCTACTTTTATTCCGGCAAAATTCTCCGTTCCCGGGGTTAGATTTGGATTGTAATTCCATTGACAAAAACTCAGTTATTTTTGCCTTTGACTAACATGTCTTCTTTTTATGGTTACCAATTTTTCGTTAACCAATTGGTTTTAGTTCTATCAATCTAAATATTCACCATAATCATTTTTACAATTTCTTCTAAAACGAACATCTTTATCGAGCAAAAAGTAATTCTAAACATTTATGCATTACCTTAGCGAATTCGTACTTCATTCAGCAATCCACCATAACCAATTAACCATATAATAATATATTATGCTTCCATTATAAAAATGTCAACCAACAACAAACATACATAACCCACATTCACAACAAACGCTCAGAAGAATAAATTGACCATCCCTCAAGTCAAGGCATTTCTCGTCACAATATTTCCCAAAAAAACATCAGCCATTAAACAGAAGAATTAGTATTTCAGATCACGTGCTGAGCGTTTTTCGTCCTGATGACTTCGTGTCTCCAGTTTGATTACACACAAACATTACGTTTGTGACATGTGAAAATATATCGTGTGCGGTTATGATTAAAGACCTCTTTAGAATGGCAAATTTTGTTGATTGCATTCTTTATAAGATTTCCTGGAGTTTTACGAATTATGGAGTTGAAATGAAGCCACTCATATAGAAAGTACCTAGACAAAAATAGAACCAAACCGAATTTAACAAAGGCTAATAATACCTATAATGATATTATCGATGTCGCCTTCATCTGGTTGAATCTGCTATTTGATTGAATGACTAGCGCGTTCATTGAATGACTAGGCTGAACGTTAATTTTGCAATTGTTACTCAACGTCCAACTTGACGAGTTGCCCTTTTGTCATTCAACTTAATGTCGCCATTCAATGAACGCACTAGTCATTCGATCAAATAATAGATTTAATAACCAAGAGGTTAAGTTAGTCATTCGTAATTTAATCCTATGAAGGTTTTTTTTTATTTTTATCTGGTGCTTGAAACCCTAAAACAGTCAAAGCTTTAAAACTTCGGTTGTACAAGTGTTCTTCTTTTATTACTAGCAATTACCATCAAAGTAAATACATTTATTTTGACGAAGTTTCTTTCCAAAATAAATTGTGTCAAACTGAAGTCACCTGTTTTGTCTTTTTTTTGTCTCACAGACTTTCATCCTACCGGTCAATATCAATGAAGACTAACCAACTGCAGAAGAAATGTATTAAGAAATTCTGTATGGGAAATATATTGAAAACTGGCGTACTATATAAGCTTTCCTACATACACCATTATATATCATATTTATTTATGTTCAAACATACGAACATAGAACCACGTTTTTTGACAGTCGGTAAAATGGTACAACTGAAAATATTTCATATTGAAATTACACGCATTATCAGACAAATGAAAAGTAAATAACTTTACAATTAACTTTTCACTAATAGTAGCGATTATTGCCTTCACTAATAACAGCGAAGTAAACAGCTAAAAACAAAACAATAACGATATTTTCAACTAAATTTGCGCACTAACTTCTTCTTTGAAATATCGAAAAAACAAGGAACGCTATTAAATTTCTCTTTTTATTTCAATGTAAGGATCGAGGAGATGGGTTCTCGATTAATCCGGCGCATTTCCGTGGACTATTATAAAATCTAGAATGGGAAACACAGTAACGATAACTCGTCGAAAATTAGAATTTTAATCCCCTGTGTTGGATAAGAGCCTTGTTTGTTTTTCTCTTTTTTACAATAACGTTGAACGGATTTGTGTCTTAAATGTTTAGCGAATATCAAAAATTTAATCCTGGTTGTTATGTTTCGAAACTTTTAATATAATAATTTTGCTTGAATATATAATTTAATGCCAATAACTAAAATTGAATGAAAACATAGTGTTTATTTTTCGTGTTTTATTTGTACAAATTAAAAGCTATAACGCAAAATTAGAATGACATTTATGTTATTCCATTCAATGAAGTCAACGGAGAGATTATTTACATAGGAAAGTATTGCATTTTTGTCTATGAAACTTTATCAAACGTTTCCATTTTGTAGCTAATAATGAAAGAATAAATACGTTGTTTATATGTAGTATGTTTTAATTTCATACTCAATAACAACAATTAACGCAAGAACCTTGAAGATCTTACCTACCTACAAACTTGCGTATTTTACAATTGTAAACAACGTGTTTACTAAATCACAAATCCCTCTATTACGAGCTTTATTTATCAAGTCGTTAAAATCAATGCTGGAACAAGAGTATACACTTCAATTTATAGAAGGTATTAAAATTTCATAGCAACCACGAACCCTCTTTAACAAATGCCCTAATTTTGCAACGAGTGCTTGGAGTCGTAAATTTATAATAGCATATCTTTTCGAAGGTTACAACTGGGTTACTTGCTGCGCCTAACAGCTTTTTATGCTAAATCAATGTGCACACAAAATTTTATAATTTCAGTTCTACGCGTGCACTTTATTATAACAACAACAACACTTTGGTTTGACGATTCTCACCTTCATATCACTTTATGAAGAGGAAACAGTTAATTATGGCATAGTTATTTGTAATCTATGGTTCAAAATATTGGCAGCCCTGTATCCTTTCTTTCCCAGTACTTACACTCTTGCTCAAGATCTAGGCCGATGCAGATGTTGATATACATATTAAAAACGTATTATTCAGTTAATTAAAGTAATAAGATAACCTGGTTTTCCTTATTAAATTAACAGACATTATACAATAATCACATGCGTATTGTCACTTATGTGGAGAGAAAGCTCCTCATAATGATCGATAGAGAGAGAAAAAGGGTGACGCACAAATAAATAAATGCAGTTAGTAAATATCTGTTTTAAAACATTAAATGTACAAATATTTTATGGAGATTGAAAACTGAAAAACTAATTTACTTATGAAAATTTCCATTAAGTAATTTTCCAATACACAAACAACTTCCATAACAAAATTGCTCTTCACATTGAGGATTCTAATACTTAATATTTTATGAAATACCGCTATATTTATTTAAAATCTTAAACTTGTGGCTTTGATCTTCATTTACATTTAGCTGTATCTGAAGCAATTTTATATACCTACTAGCGACCCGCCCCGGCTTCGCACGGGTGCAATGCTGATAGTAAATACACTACAGAAAAACTGTGAACGTTGTATATAAAAACATAGCGGCCCGCTCCGGCTTCGCACGGGTATAAAATATATAGCCGGGCGGCCGGCCGCGCCGGTACCGCCGCAAACGCTACGTCCCGCAATTTTTAAATCTGTAATATCTTCGAAAATATTCACTTAAATCATACGGTGTAAAGGGCCATATAGATCTATATTAAATGAACAATGTATTCAAGGTATTTAAGGATTAATGCTGTATTGGTTAAAATCGCTTCGAAAATTAGCCAGTACAATTATTTTGATAAAACTCGTAGGGTTCAGCCTGCGTTTGCAATGTAAGCGGAAAAAATGTAATTTTTAACGACATCACATTAGAAACCTCAAAAATAACAGTACTTCTCCACTATTTTATGGATGTTATTATACATATAAACCTTCCTCTTGAATCACTCTATCTATTAAAAAAAACCGCATCAAAATCAGTTGCGTAGTTTCAAAGATTTAAGCGTACAAAGGGACATAGGGACATAGGGACATAGGGACAGAGAAAGCGACTTTGTTTTATACTATGTAGTGAAGTAAACGAAGTATAGTTTAATTTTATATACATTGTAGAGTAGCGCTTCTGCCCCAAGGTCTCCAAATAATAAAAACTTTTTTCTTTAATACTTTTAATACTTTTTACAATATGTGTTACTTAGGCTAACGGTTAAGCACTACTGACTCTACTATAATTTTATAAAAGTAAAAAGCGTCGGGGGCACAACGTGGTCACATACATATAAAGCTTTGATCAGCGTATTGCATATGTGTGTCCCTACATACATGAATGAAGTATCGTCAATAATCATCTTAAAGTATTAACACAACAAGATTTTTAACATAAATAATTTTCAATCGAAATAATCAGTTTCCAATTATCTGAATCTTTATAACTGGGCACAAAACGTATTGTAACAATACAGCATTTTATTACTGACAAACATTTATTGCGGCGCAAAATGTTCCAGAATAACCCTAAAATAAGAATCATCTCACTACATCTATCCATCTTATTTATACTGCATTTATCTGGTAGAAGATGTCTATAGTTCCTATTTCCAGAAGTGTAAAAATACATACAAATATTTTATGTAAACACTTTTATATCACAATATCTGATTATTATAGACCATATAAATAAATCTATAGCATTTAGCCTATATGCCCTACAAAATCCAGAATTATTATATACTTTTTATTAAAATATACTAAAAATGTTTATACCCGTATTAACTGTAAACACAACTTTACTTCATACCAAGTTATAGAAGTAATAAAGCAAGATGAGCCAACTTCAGTCAAGGATAAACATAAAAAATTGACTGCTGTATTCATTGATAAAACATAAAATTTCAGTACTTTCCACATTATGAAGCTTTTGTAACATTTTGAAATTTTCTAATAAACTTTTAGTATACGCCGTTCTTTTCCTCTTTAAAGATTACTAGCGGTCCGCCCCGGCTTCGCCCGTGGTACATATTTCGCAATAAAAGGTAGCCTATGTTCTTTCTCAGGGTCTAAAGATTATCTGTGCCAAATTTATGCGTGAAAACCATACATACATACATACAAACCTTTCCTCTTTATAATATTAGTATAGATAGGCAAGAATTTAAGAAAAGTAATTTTCTACGAGCATGTTAAAGCTATATAAAGCTACTAGCTTCCGCCCGCGGCTTCCCCCGCGTGGTATTTTGATAAAAGGTAGCCTATGTTCGTTCTCAGGGTCTAAAGATTGTCTGTGCCAAATTTCATCAAAATCGGTTGAGAGGTTTAAGCGGGAAAGCGTAACAGACAGACAGACAGACAGACAGACAGAGTCACTTTCGCATTTATAATATTAATAAGTAGGGATATCTGTTAGAGTATCGTAACGACAATTATAATAAAAGCATTGAGAGAGCATTATAAAAATAAAAAATACAGTCTTTATCTGGATGTCACTTCTATGAAAATTTCACTGCCACATTTATTTCTATAAAGCATGAGTTACATTCTAAATTTTTATATGGAATAATACGTATTTTATTATCATACATATATTTATCTTATACAAGCTTATGACACAAATTACTTTAATTTCCATAGCAATGAGATATTCCTAAATTAATAAAATAAAAAGATATTTCACCCTAGTTAAAAATCACTTAGTCACTCTTTAGACTATCTTCAGACACAAATATCAAATAAAAAAATTGATCCTTTTCGACGTGAAAGAAAGTCAAACACACAACACACTTTTTCATATAAAATATTAGTAAGGATTTTAAAATAAATATTATGTAATATATAAATATCTCCTACAATATACCAGCCAACACAATCAAATCTCTGTGATTCGAGCTCGGTTCCTCCAAATTTTCATACAATTCGTCTGCGTCTCAGACTTGTGAATACTCGCTGATTGTAACTATTTGTGCAATGTACGGAAAATATTGATATTTGTATTTTTTACTTTAAACATAATACGAAAGATATTTTTACAAGAACTCGCCGAACTTACATAATTAAAATGCTCATGAGTCACAGTCCATTCTCAGATTTTAATTTATAAATCATCCCAAATTTCATATAGAAAATCACTAATCAGTTTAATCACGGTCATAGTGCACGAAACAAGCATTTATAATCTCTTCTAAAAGACAAAAATTTTAATGAATAATCCTTATAACAATCCAATCGAATGATGTATACTGGAAAGCTCTACCAGAAGCTTATAGAAAAATCCCAGTACAATCTTTCCAGCATATACTTATACATTAAAACAAACGCATGGCCAAGTTAAGTGCTCCTATATTCCTGCACCATATGTCTTCCACAATAGTAAGTGGAGGGGTGACGTCTTGAACATTAAATTTTTAACATCCAGTTGCAACTTCGTAGGAAATATTTTAAGAACACGTACGCTCTACGTGACTCCATCACCGCTGCGTTTACAGCGCCTTTATATTTTATGAAATATACTTGAATACTTAATATCAATAAGAATATTGTATTGAACGAGACATTGTTCAGTTTTAACAAATGTGAGTTTCGATTCTGTGCAGGCAATATCATAAAAATTGTTTATTCTTTGTTGTTACGTTTTGATAGATCTGTCTGCTGTATGAACTCTGATTTTGATATTTTATTTTATTGCTCTTCGAAATAGGTTACGTAAATTGTACTTGCAATTTAAAATAACCTTGCTATTTTAACATAATAGGTAGCTTATTTTTGGACGAAATATCGATGATTTATCTCTAGAATAATCTTTCAGAAGAGGTTTAATTAGACAACTATTATTCCATTTGTATACAATTCAAGGTGACAATACAATAGAAATAATATAACCATCAAAACAAAGGGCCGAAAGGCATAACGATTTCAAAAACTAAAGCAGTAAACCGATCCCTTTCTCCATAAACACTCGTCACTCGAATTACGTAGGTATTCCCTGATTCTTTGTAAACTGACCCTCATTACTGAGGAAACCCTTTTTTCTTTCAGACACTAATTTTCGGATGTCTTTGTTCGTGATTATTTCGTAATGGCGTCTCATATCAGTGACAGTGAAAAATTGTTCAGACGATTACAATGATCGATTTCCGGATTGAAATTATGTATGAGATTTATGTTTGCTAGTTGCTTTGACGCTTTGACAAAATATACAATTTATTTTACTGAGGATTGGTGTTTGAGTCTTACTTTGTTTATATAGGAAGACGATTTTTCTTATATCTATAAATGCAGTGCATTTATGTCGATTCTAAAGGGAACTTTCATTCACTTCGAAGAATCGACATAAATACAGTATTCATATACTTTTAAAACATTGTGTAGTGCAAAAATACTCCTCCTCTTTATAACTGGTGTCGATTAGTGACATCAGTACTTGTACAATACTTATTCTAATAGCAATATAAAGAAAATCAATTTAATTCTGCCTATATAATTTTGAAACAAAACTACAATATCACGTATATTATCTATCTATATATTCTCGAAGAAATGATTCCACTATCTAGCCTATTTCTACATTCAGAGCGTACGAGGCGACTTCACATCGACTCGCCATTGCTCCGAAGGGACTGCTGGCAATTTTCCTGATTTCAACATCGTCTTATGAATGCATATGTCGAACATTGCTTGCCCTGTAATGATCGTGAATGTAGAATTTTATGTTCTATTTTTTATTAAGTTGACATAGATAGATAAACGGTATTTTAAATTTTTGTTATTATACCACGAATAGCAGTGAACCTTTTGTAAAAGTTTACATTCAAATTAAAATTCACTGTAAATGTAGCTTTATTGTTAAATTGATATTAATATTATGTACACAAAAACCTCGACTTTACCGTTTAATATGCAGTATTTATTAAAAATGATTGAAATGTAAATAAACATTTTTTTTCTTTATTAAAATAAATGGGGGAAAATTCGAACTTCAGCAAAAGATGTAAGAAAACGACAAGAAGGCAAATTAAATACCCCTTCATTACCACGGAAACCCATTAATTACTCATGTTTTGTTATCCCAAATTGAGTTTAACATCGCGATAAAATTGTAGAGAATTCAGTAAACATTATTATTTTCTCTCACAAAAAAACACCAAACTAACAATGGAAAAAATCAACGAAATATTGGCGGTATTTTGACGAAATCATTTTAAACAATAAAATCCGCATCACTCCTGATTTTATTGAACTAGTAATAATATTGAAGTCGAAACAAAAACAGAAATACAGTATTAAAACCAAAAGCAAGTGGACAACAACAAAATAAAGTTACACGAGCTGCAGTCAACATTGCAATGTGTTTAAAATTCGATGCAGTTATAAAATTGTGAACTCGTCTGCCACTGTGAACATATGGTCTCGGACGTGTTTCAAATTGTGCGGGAATTCTAATGGGCACTCTTCATAATGGGCATCGTTGGCCTAAGAAATGATCGTCAATATTTGCCGCCATTACACATCTACTGGGAACATCTACTGGGCCCTCTTCATTGGGCAGCGTTGGCCAAACAAATGATCGTCGATGTTTGCCGTCATTACGGCGATTACGAATAGACATCTACAATGTCAATCAAAGATATTTAGGCCTTCTACACTCATGAATGCCTCTACTCGCCCAACACTGCCGATTGTGAAAAGAGCCAATAACAAATAAGTTATTTGAACCCAATATTTCTGTTCTAAAACGGTTAGTCATCGTTTTTGATGGGTTTTACCCCGTTCCTGTTAACGCAAAGGCCTCATCTTACCTCCAATCCTCTGGGGAAATCTTCTTTTAACGCTTAAAAATAAAACATAAATTACGCTCTATATTAAATCTATATATATTTATTCTTAGACCTATACTTTTCTGAAATGTATAACGATCGAGAGATCTCTTTGGTGAAACTAAAAAATTCATACGATAGGTAATCGTAGAATATATCGTATATATGGGACTAGTAGGTAATAAAATTATGTAAGTGCGAGTATATTTATTTTTACTGATGAAATGAGGAAAAACAACTACTTGCAAACATTTATTTCGTAATGGAACTTTATCAAAATTAGAATTTAGTGAGTGAAACAGATACCTCTATTTAAAACAATTTCCAAGTGGCTTCTAAAACCAAGAAAATGTCTGTGTTTCTAATGCTATAATAAGCGAATGGTTACTACAACTTCGTAGTACTTACCTTGTAATCAAAGATTGGTTGAGACAATTTTCATGATTTTAATTTGTTGGATTTTCTTTCAGTCTTTATGGATATAAATAAATGAATTAACAGAAATTGAGTTAAACGATATTGAAGATATTTATTAGATTAGTTGTCATGGTTACAGTATATTTAATTTTATTCTAAAAAGCTTTCTCAATCATTGATATTGAACGGGATCCGATTCAGGCGAGTTTATAAGATTAAATGAGATCAAATATGGGGTTTGCATTTCATCAATATAATGATATCAGTTTATTGTAATCTAATTTTAGGTCCTGAAGCTTCGACTAAACCGATAAATATTCCCAGTTTTTCTCCTTATTTATAAATATCCTTATTTATTAGAAAATGACATGAAGTAAACAAAGCCCGAGATTCATTATTTGTCTCTTGAAATGTAATAAAAAGGTTTACCTGTACACTAAGCTAAAATATCGTCAAGGACAAACACAATTTATACTTACAAACATTTAATTTACACTCCAATTCTAATTTCGCTGAGCCAAAAATCCGATCTTAAATTAAAATATCAACAACTGAAAACCGCAGCGAAATACAGTGCCCGTTGATCGGCGTCGCTATAATTTGTTACCTTAGCGTTACAAAATTAAAATTCGCTGAGCGAAACGGGCCGGTCGAATAAATAAGAGATCCTGGCAATCTGTGAACTCTGAAAATCCTTTGCTTAATTATGTGCCTTCCTTGAGACGACTGAAACGTTGATTTAATTACCGCTAAGTATTTTTTTATAGCCGTCTAAGGATTTTTGTCTAGTCCTTTTTTACACTTGACTTAGAGCAGAGGTAATTTGAATACGGGTAGTGATTTAAAATTAACTTTGCGTTGCTACTGCGCTTTAGTTCTGACTATTTATTAGTAGTTTTATTCAGGGAGATGTTTATTTAAAAATATAAATGTATCATGTCTGATTCTCGGTACAAAATTTAGAATTAGATAATCTTAAACATGTTCAAAATTCCTACGCTTTCATCGTAATAGAAAAAAGACTAGGTTATAGCACACGACTTCTTTTTGCATGAACTAAATAATTTCGTGGAAAGTTTCTAGTAACGTCAAGTAGAAATAGACGATACACGCCTTTTATGCTTTAGAGGACGAATTTCCAAAATTATTTTAAGAGTAGTTCTAACATATGCTGTAAAAGCAAGCATAGTACAAAATTTTCAGTTTCTTATACTTACTAGGTAGTTTCGACTTTCCATTAGTGAGACATTCATAAAATATCTCTTTTCATGTTCATATAGATATATATTTTTATACCAAATGATTGATTTCAAATGGTCTCATTAATTACTTAAGATGCGTATTATTATGTCACTTCATTCAAATATAAGTAACAAACAGGAATTTTAATCACACAAGAAAATCGATGAATCCCACAGAAAAACATTTCCATAATAAATTCAAACATTTAAACGATCAACAGTAAATCCGACGAGCCGCGGGACGCGATAAAAAGAATAAGTTGAAATGAGAAAACTTTTTATACGTTTATGAAAACGTTAAGATCTCCCTTATCTTGGATCATATCCGCGAGTTACTGCCTGTTTACACGGTAACTCGATCTGATAGCCCCAACTTTGACTTTTACTTTAATGACCAGTCGTAATAGATTTTATACTTTTAAAGTTTTACTACCCCATTCCTAGTTGTCAGCCGATGATATGGAATGTTTATGGCTCATAAATTCTTCTATTGAGCGTTACTGATTTGATTGTATAGGTATTTATCGCTCGAATACATACATTTTTGCGAGATTTGTTGAGGCATAAAGTTAAGTGAAAGAATTCACGAACTTCCGAAACTTAAAATAAGGGAAACTTTACTATTTGCGTAGAAATATTGTCAACATTTTGAAAACATTCACAATTCTTTTAGAATCACGTGTCAGTAGATTCTTCATTTCTTTACAATACACATGCTTAACAATAGATTTTTGATATTAACTAGTAATTATCAGCCCCCTATCAAACTTTCCATTAAAACTTATTCGTTTGGCATCTCATCTACAAATTTCTCCAAGGTCACGATTATTATAATCATCAGTATTCCTTAAGAGTTTTATTCATAACGCGACTGAAAATATAATTTCAACACACAGCTCCTAATTCATCTCCACCATATTGAATATCAATACTTTATATTCAAAGGTTCAATCTACATCGATATCTGTTCAATTACCAATAACATTTTCAGCTGTTTATTCTAAATTAAGCTGTATTGCTATAGTATTAAGTGCTATATCAATGGTGTATAGATGTTTGCATATAGATGAGATAATTGAGTCATCCATCATATAATGCCAAGTGATCACCTGGTGACAGATTGATAGCGGTAGATATATAGGTGTCGTTTAAATCTGATGCTGTCGTATATTGATGAACATTCGAGAAATTTATCGAAAAACCCATAAATTCATGTTACGTTTTACGTACTAATGGCTAGTCACGTGGATTGCGAGGTGGAATGGAAAAGGTGGATCGAATTATGAGAACAGCTGTCTAATAAATAAGGTTGAGTTTTGCGTGCTTTTGGTTTTTGTATCGTGTTGCATTACACTACTAGGATAAAAAAGTGTGGAACATAATACTTAGTACTGTTTTATTTTCAAATTATAATAGGAGAACTTATTCGAAAAAAATGACTGTTTCACATTTGGAAACATTGGTATAAATTGATGAACAATAACTATTAAAAATATGTGGAAACCACAGTATAGAAAGTTATCTGTTTTTGTCTAAACCGTCTTTGCCTTTTCGTCTGTGTCTTTCCTTAGATCTTCTGAACATCATAAAAAATAAATAAAAAAATAAAAAAACCATAGAAATTGCATTCTCTATTCCCTCACATACATTGTAACGCAAAATCCAAAAGTGCACAATCAATACATTCAAATAAAATTTTAATCTTTTTTTCAGAAACTTTTGCTGCAAAAGAGGTTCCTTTATCCTCTGGCGGTTATTAAACTACATTCAATATCAGTACTTCACTTCTAACATCAAATAAAATGAAAAACTGACGCGAGTTAAAAAGGAGCATTGCAGCACGTTCGAAATATTAGTTTTTTCGGAATGAAGATAAGTGAAATCAATTTTAAAATAGGGACACAAGTTAAATATTCTTTTTTAGTGTTAAATATAATTTTCCCCTAAATATTGTATAATCCATAGATAGCTGTTAATATCAAACAAATGTTTGCTTGGTTCTCTTAACATATCTCCAGCAGTAATTGAATGGTTTCGGAGTTATCTCCAGGGGCGTCGACAGAGGATCAAAATTGACGATCACTTGTCATCATGGTGTAATATCTCTATCGGCGTTCCTCAAGGTAGCGTGTTGTCTCCAATCCTTTTTTCTATTTTTATCAATTCTATTTCAGACAATTTATCTTCTCCCTACCATATGTATGCAGATGATTTGCAGATCTATACTCATGCTTCACTTCCTCAACTTCCAGAAGCTATTGAGCAGGTTAATAACGATTTGGCAAAAATCACTCAGTGGTCTAATAACTTTGGCCTGTTAGTAAACCCAGCAAAAACGCAAACTATAATTATTGGCAGCTCTAAACTGACAAATAAGATAGACTGGAGCATCGTTCCGAAGATAAATCTGGATGGAACTGTGATACCTTTCAGTAACTCTGTCAAAAATCTTGGCATTCATTTTGACACAAATATGACCTGGAAGGTGCAACTTGAAGTTGTACGTAAGAAGTTGTTTGGCGCTGCAGGATCGATACGCAGGCTGCGCAATTTCCTGCCCATACCTACTAGGATTTCGCTTGCAGAGACCTTACTCTTTCCCATCCTTGACTACGCCGACTCCTGTTACCCCGATTTAACCGAGTTACAACTCGATTCTCTAGACCGCCTTCAAAATCTTTGCATTCGGTTCGTATTTGGTCTCCGGAAATACGACCACGTTTCCAAATTCCGCAAAAAAACTTGAATGGCTTCCTATACGTTTTCGCCGGTATGCTCATATGTTGCATTCGTTATACGGTATTTTGTTTGATCCTAAGACCCCTTCCTATCTTAAAGACAATTTCAAATTCCTCAACGAGCATTCCCTCACTCTCCGTTCCTCCAACCTTTTAACCTTAAGTATTCCTTCTCACCGTTCCAACTTCTTCCATTCCTCCTACACTGTCACCGTTATTAACCTATGGAATTCTTTACCCGAAGAAATAAAACGAGCTCAATCGATTTTTATTTTCAAAAAGAAAGTTAAAAGCTATTATTTAACTCTGTCACAGGCTAGGTATTAACTCTGTCGATTTATTTATAATATGTGCTTATAAAATATGTATGTATGTATATAATATGTATGTATGTATGTATGCTTGTATATATTTAAGTATGTATTCTTATATATTATCTAAATTCTAATATGTGTATATATAATATTATTATTTGTGTATGTATACTATAATAATGTAAGCTGCATATATGTAGGTATAGTATATATATAATAAAATTATTATTCTGGCACTTTTATTTATTTTGCACCACCATGTTATTGACTCATTTATTTTCCTCGTCTTTTCTGGGTTGCCTGGTAGAGATCGCTGCCAGCGATAAGGCCGCCTACTGTACATTGCTATATTATATTTTTAAGTTTGTAAAATGTATTCTATAAGGTGTACAATAAAGTATTTTTCATTCATTCATTCATTCATTCATCAAACCTGCGGAATGCTAATGAATAAATGTCTAATTACTTTGTTTATATGGCAATTTGTGTTTCTTAAAAATTTAACAAGGACAATATAATAAACTCAATTATATTAGAAACGTCTGATTCATAAGTAATTCATAGTTTTAATAAATATACCTATAATCTGCTATATAAGCTGCTGCTAATAAAGCTTTTTATTTTTTCCCATTTTTCCAGACAGCAAATATTGTCGCAGCCCTCGTCGTTATAACAAATATAGTAATTGAATATAAATCCTACTCCTACTAATATTATAAATGCGAAAGTTTGTGAGGATGTGTGTGTGTTTGTTACTCTTTCACGCAAATACTACTGAACCGATTACAAGGAAATTTAGCACACATATAGAGGGTAACTTGGATTAAGGTAGGTAGGGTAGGTTAGGTTAGGTTTAGGGTAGGGTAGGTAGGTTTTATCATAGGGTAGGTTTTATCCCGGAAATCCCACGGGAACGGGAACTATGCGGGTTTTTCTTTGAAAACGCGGGCGAAGCCGCGGGCGGAAAGCTAGTAGTTTTATATATTCATCAATATGTGTATTTTTAAAGCTCAAAGCATACATAGCGACATACAGACAGCGGGAAGCGACTTCGTTAAAACTGTAATGGTTTAAAAAGGATTGTTACTGATTGTTACCTGTGTACCTATACATTAATTCTTGTTTAATCAAATGCCATTATTTTTAAGAAGCTGCCATAGTAGGCAATACTTATATTAAATAAAACCATCAAATCTAAACGAATCTTCCACTATGACACGTATACCAAATTGAATTTTGAAACAAACGATAGGCGCCGATCGGATCGGTGCGATTTGGGCTTAATCTCGCTCGCTATCAGAGGGTCACCCGATTGACCCCCTGACCCGTTTAACAAAGGATTTTCTATTGATTGACGTTATATTTTAGGAAGTTTGCACTGACAGCCTTTGGACACTAATTAGATAGTTGGGGGACTATTATCTTGTCAAGGTTTTAAATGATAATTAAGATAAGGTCAATTTTGTTGTTTCGTTTTCTTATGTCTTGATATGGTATGATAATCATGCTTAAAATTGGGAAAAATTAATGAAATCTTAAAATTATACATTTTCCTTTTATGCACGGTTGTTTTGCTACAGCTAGGAAAAAGAAGGCTAGTAATTAAAATCCCCTATCTATACTACGAGGCTTGCAATCTTTCCTAAATCAGAACTAAAGCCACGTATCAAAAACCACCAAGCAATTTAATAAATATTTAGGTTTGATGGCAATCATCACTAGAAATTAGATCTACGTTACTAAAAACTATTTTGCCAACATAATTAAAATACTCCACATCTTAATATATATAAATCTCGTGTCACAATGTTTGTCCTCAATGGACTCCTAAACCACTTAACCGATTATAATAAAATTCGCACACCATGTGCAGTTCGATCCAACTTGAGAGATAGGATAGTTTAAACATGTAGGTACCAGGGGCGAAGCCGGGGCGGACCGCTAGTATTATTATAAACATGTAAGTAAATTCTATTATTAAAATATCAAAGTAACTACATTCGACAACTAGATAACAAAACATAAGATCAATGAAACCTCAAAGCGTTAAACACAGCACACGAAATCTGAACGAGTCCATTCACTTATTCATTGTCATTAAGAGCACTCAACAATTAGCCAAGCTAGAGAATTAATCACGAACGCTGAGTCAACTGTAGGTTAATTCGAATCTCTCCCCTGGCGACTTTAGACCGCTTGTACTAATCCACACCTTTGTAAATGACTTATAGAGAAGGAAGGGTATACTTTTTCCTATGTATATTTATTTATTCTGCGCCAAAGCAAACATGGAAAGATGCTAACTTCTATGCTAATAATATTTTAAACAGGAAAGCTTAGAGTTTTTTCTATGCAGCAAATAAACACATTGATTTAAAAGGTTTATTTATTTATTTATTATTATTTATTGTACAACAGTCTTATAAAATAAAAGTAAAACCAAACCATTCAAAATGTATAAATGGCGGCCTTATGGCTCAAAGCCATCCCTGCCAGGCAACCTTCAGGCAAAGGACAAATCAAAACTTAAGGTTATTTTACGCTACGACGGGACAAACAGTTAAATTAGTATAAAAATTATTTGATAGAAATTACTGTGATCTAATTATTATCATCGTAATTTCCAAGCTACGTGCTAAGTTTACAACCATAGCCAGAAATCTATACTTATAATAAATCTGTAGAGAGGCCAATTCTGTACATGAAATATATTTAAAAAAAAACTATGAAGGGGTGATAAGGGATCGCTACTGATGCCAAAAATGCAATTAGTAAAATTTTTGTCTGTCTGTCTGTCTGTCTGTCTGTCTGTCTGTCTGTATATTCGTTATAGAAACAAAAACTACACGACGGATTTTAACGAAATTTGGCACAATTATTCTTCATACTCCTGGGCAGGTTATAGTATACTTTTTATTACGCTACGATCAATATGAGCAGAGCAGTGAAGGGAAATATTGGGAAAACGGGAGAAGTTACTCCATTTTTTAAGCTTCCGTCGCGTGTGCAGCCTTAATGGTGAAAGCTACATAGAAATCATGTATGACACAAATGTTAAGAACAATTATTATTATTATATTAAAATAAATTCCTAGACAGCATATGTCTATCTTTTAAAATTGACTCACAATAACACGTGAAACTTCAATAGCTTAGCAATCCGGAGCTTTCTGATTATATGTGTCTACTCTTACGTTTACAACACTCTCACTCATCCCTAATTAAAAAAAGTTAACATTATTACCTATTCAATAAAAAAAGAATCATGTAAATCGGTGTAGAAACACCAAAGTTATACATGAAATACGCTTATAAGTCATCGCGCGTGAATACAGAATCATGCAGCCATAAGGATTATTTTTGTGTATCAGTTGCCGCGTTCGACGCGCTTCGCGGCCGCGGCGGGAGCTATAAAAAGGCGGCGGGTCCGCACCCGTTTCGCGTTGTCACGGCATCACGTGTGAACGGCTGAACCGATTTCGATAATTCTTTTTTTTATTATATTCCTTGAAGAACGAGGATGGTTCTTATGTAGAGAAAACGTAAATATGTACCACGGGCGAAGCCGGGGCGGACCGCTAGTATTTAATAATAAACATTCCTAACAAGCCCAGTAAACATTACCTCATTACCACCGAGTTTCAAGTAAATAATTTAAATTACATTTTAGATAATGATACGGGAATTAATTTGCAAAGTTTTCTGTTTAAAATGAATCTGCAAAGTATTGACGGGCGGAAGGGAGTACCGCAAGTCTCGTAATGAAATCATTTATTATACTTGAATTTCCAAACTCATTCCTTATTAAACTTGTTTCTTGTTAACAAAGGAAAGTGAAAATATAAAGTTTCTTTAGTTATTTCAAAATGCTCAAGTTAGTGTGTGCGTTGGAACATTGGGAAGCGATTATTTCATAAATTTACTAGAATAATAATTTCTTAATTAAATTCCATCGTCTTCTAAATTATATTGCAAGCCATTTGCTGCTTAGCTTGTGCAGTATTGTGTAGAAAGAACCATTAGAAACGAACTTACGATGAAAATCTTCCTTAATAGACATTGTGTAGAGAACCAAATTGATAGTAGTGTCATAATTTAACACAAATTTTCCGAGTACCAAGAGACACATGGTGCTTTGTATATAATGTCAAAAATATTATATCCTTTTCCTGTTTTTGTCGAAAACGTGTACAATTTGCTTCATTGAAATTACAAACATCTAAAACCCGTGCTGCAGTTTCTTCAGTATTATTCAGTATTCAGTATTTATTTTTAAATAAATAAATAAATAGTACTGAACTTTTCTTCAGTACTACATGGCACATAGCATACATTTAAACCTTTGTGAAGTTAAAAACGTTCTCAAAGTGTATCATGTAACAGTTTTGTAAGTTTAATTTTCCCGTGACGTTTAACCGTGTTACACGTGTCACACAGCTTTTAAACGTAAAACCACGTTTTCAATTACTGTTTCTGCTTTTGGGATTTACCTGTTTTTTCATGCTTTAGTTGTATAATTATTACAACTTAGCTTATTAGGCTAAACAACATTTCAAGGAGGATTTTTTATAGTAAAAAAAAACTTCCATTCTTCGAACTAAAAGAAGGAAAATCTAATTATTTTCTACTAACAATTATATTTTAATATATGACCTTGATTGTAAAAGATGTTTATATCCTTATTATTATATTTATATTATTCTTGGAAAAGAACTTTCCAAACGAAAGAGATTTATTACCAGAAAGTCTCTTACAAATGTGGTAGATTTATATAAAAATCTTTTTCCCGTAGCTGTCAAAATATTTCATTACCTCCAATATGCATACAAGGCACTAAAATTATATCGTACTGTGGAAGGCGAATTTATTCTTTCACTGTTACATGGAATCTCCATTATCAGGTTCGGAATATTTTTTTGTGAACTGAATGTGATGTAAAATTGAATATATATTTATTTTTGTTTGTCTTTTTTTACGGCAGTTCTTTAACTAATAATGATGTTTTTCACACAGCTTTAGCACAATTTGTAACTCAATCGCTATTTATTTATTTCTGCTTTATTGTATATACATACCAGGACAAACAAACTTAGACCATAATTTTATACAATAATAACACACGGGCACAAATTATGCACGAAAAGGCGGCCTTATTCAGTGCCGGCGTTAGGGGGGGGCGAGAGGGGGCGATGGCCCAGGGCGACAAATTCTGGGGGGCGCCAAGGTCTGAAGTTGGAGTCTCTTGCCTCTCCTGGTGCAAACCTTCAGAACACCTCAAGTGGGCGCCTCAATAATATTTTCGCCCGGGGTGTCAGTGGCCCTTACACCGGCACTGGCCTTATTGCTCAAAAGCAGTCTCTTCCAGACAACCCTGATTGTAAGGAATGTTGAACGAGTACGGGTTGGCGCAAATTCATTTAGGTGGAGTAATTCCTAAAACTTCAACAAATCAAAAATAAATGTAAAATCCACCCAGAGATTGAATAAATTGCTATCTGTTAATCACTAATGTAAAAGCATAAATCATTACCCTCGTATTTCAACATGTAGTTTATATTATATTTATCTATAAGATATGTATCTACCAAGCTACTATTAAGATATTCATACTATTTTGTCATAAAAAAGTTGAAGTTTTTGACGCTACCGCTCAAGATAAAAAAATACGCCTAAAACCATAATTGTCTATTTATCCGTATTTAAAATTTATCAAAAACAGAATTTTTTGCATTGATTATACACGAAAATACAAAATTCAATTTTGTTAAACATTATCCATTTTCCATAACAAACGCTTAATACGATTCTAATGGTCTTTATTCGTTAACATTACAATTTCATTTATCAAACACATAATAAACGAGGCAAAAACAATTTCAGAGACATGATCATATAAGGACAAATAATAACCATTGTTTACATGTAGTATTAATAAAATGTTCGCGTACGGTAGCCGGGTTAACGAGACTCCCCAAATAAATGCTAATAAGCGAAGCAATCATGCTAATACAATATGACTATTGCAATGTGGTGCAAGTTAATGAAAAGCGCGTTTTAAACTGCTTTAAAGTATATCTAGCGGCTCGCCAGACATTGCCCGTGGTACATGTAAATTATGTTGCCTATAGGACTCAAGGATAACGTATATAACCAACGGTGAAAAAATGTATAAATCGTTCCTATCGTTTCTGAGATTAGCGTATATATAGCAAACAAAGAAACTCTAGTTTTTTACTTTTAGTTTAGATACAGATTTGTGTTTACGGTCTGTACCTAATTCTAAAATTTATCTTTGTATAGAAGATAGTTCCGTGAATATTTATAAAAAAATCTGGAAGAGAATAGAAAGCTTATCACCAGCTTTCCTATGAAGATTGATATTCTTATATATCTTCTATAGCGTAAAAATAAATATATAAATATGTCGTTTATTGGTTTCTATTAAGGAATCGACATTGAAATCGCAAGATTTTTCTAAGAATTTTTCTTTTGTAGTAAGTATCGGAAATGTATTGAGAACTTGAACAGAGTACAATAAATTATATTACATATTCATACTCATATTTTCGTATAACACATTTCGTTTATTAACATATTTTTATCAAATAAACAAATTGAAGTAATGGAGTATTTCAATACTTAAATAGTATTGATTATTATTGGCAAATTAAAAACCATTGGATAGAGTTTTAAAATTCATACATTAAAATATAAACATACTTTTATCTATTAATTTTTAACTTATTCTTTATTCCAGATCGCTTCTTCCTGTCACATGGGCCAAGCAAATTTCTAATAGTGAACACGTGTGGAGCCAAACTAAGATATTAGTATTCATCGGCCCGAAACTTCAGGTTGCCGTACACTCGCGTAATTAGGCGCATGCTAATCGAATTATTCCGTGTTCTATGTTTTCATGAAGAAACATACTGTTTTGTTATGTAAGTGTTTACTAGGTAAAATAATTAAATCGTCATCCTAATATTCATTTATATAGTTTATATTATATTCACTTCGGATACAAGTTTTTAGACCAAAATAAACTTCTAACGATTGAAGAGGAAAACATTTAATCGAGCAAAACATCTAAAATATTATAATATTACAAAGTTTCGAATGTCGTATTTAGGACAATAAACAAGAACATTGACTTACTTTTGCTATGTTTTCAGTACTAAATCTACAATCGTATAATAAATCAACCATTGACATGCTCTTGCTACTTATTCTGTACCTAACCACCAGATAAATTAACTCTTAAACTGCAACTTTTTGTACTGTTTTTGTTAAGTTTAACCAATCAATAGCCAAATTTCTAGCCACAAACAGAAAACGTAAGGCCAGCTTAGCTCCGCTCCATTAGTTTGTAGTGATGCAAATATGCGGGCCCTGGATTTGCATGTAGCAGCCTTAGTGGGCCTGTGCCAAGAGATCAGCCTGTTTGAATTTCGGTGATATCGACATATAGCCGTTAGCCGATATATAACTATTCACAGAGTAGACCAATTTTTGTCCTACGTTTTATTATCATCAAATTACCTATTAGTCAAATGTGTTCTGGATTGTGCTTCAATCATTACATGAAAACCTTTCATAATACATATATCCTTATGCCTAATTAGCCTAACTTTTTTTATATTATAATGTATAAATAAATTTTATAATAATTAGCATAAATTTTTTTATGTCAAATTGTACAATTGAAATCCATTAATATCATTTCATTCTTGAAATTCGATATAATGGGCATTAATTTTTCAGAAATTAACTCGACCACAAATTTTTACAATTTGTTTAACGTGTCGAGATTGTTGTTTGACTTTGAGTTAGACATATTCTTTCATCCTAACTAGCTTTCATTCAAAACACCAGTAACACGATAACAACCAAAACAATCCCCGATCATTAAAACATCTTGCCCCAAAACAGTAAGCCTTCCAATAATTAGTAAGAAAACAGTTCACTTGTTTCAAATTCCGCAGCAGTCGGCTTAAATTGAATTTAATAAGTTTCCCAGAGCACTTGAGCATTGGCCCGATTGTTTCGCGAGACATACATATTAATTTCAACTTCATTACAATATCAACAGGATGAATAGCGAGGGCCGAGCGTGACGAATAACACAAGTTATAGGCGTCGTTTGAATTTGTAATAGTTGGAGCTAGCTAGAACGTGTATCATCTTAATTATGGTATTCATAATATGGTTATGGTTAATCAACATTACATTTTTTAAATTTTACATTTAATTGTACATATTTAATACATGGTATGTACAACATTGTGTTTATAATCCTTACAAAGACTTACATGTTTTTCCCTTAGTTCGATTTTCTCTGCTTTACTCCATTTTTTCAAACCTATCAAATAAAACAACATACGAAACGGCTACTAAATCAATTCAGAAGACCAATGAACCTACAAAATTCAACTAGCCATATCCTTCGCTTATCAATTAGAACAACGTTACCAAAAATCGCTTACTCCCATAATACATAAACAACCAGGTATCTCCGTCACCTCCAATATAATTTTATGCATGAATTTCGAGATATATTTTAGTTCGCGCGTGTTCATGCGACGCCAAACTTTGGTTGAAGTTAAATAACGTATTGTTGGATGTTTACTGTTCACAATTATAAATAGCTATTTAGCCCGGTCAATTTAAACCAAAAAATGAGGGTACTACTACATAAAG
>CAJQZM010038725.1:0-19815 GCA_907164665.1 Colias nastes
TTTTTTTTTTTTTTATTTTTTTTTTGACCGCCTCCTTGGTACAGTGGTTGACGCGTGAGCGTAGAACCGAGGGGTCCTGGGTTCGATTCCCGGTGGAGACGAAGAAAAAAAAAATGTCTCGGTCTGGTAGGACACAGAAGGCTGATCACCTACTTGTCCCTAAAGAAAATCGATCAGTGAAACAGATGTATGCATAATGCATCTGCCCCTTACCCCACTACGGGGACACGGGACTTCACACACTTCACACACACACATAGCTATACTTGAACTGTTCACAAAAACAAAACTCAAAATCTGCAGCTTAATCAATTAAAACTCACAACTTCAGCAGGAGCTGCATCAATATTGCCCCAGTCAATTTCACCGCCAGTGTCTCCATCTCCGAAATCTATTTCTGCCGATGCTTCCGTTGCACCGAAATCTATTGCATCATCTCCAAAGTCAATCTAATGTTGGAAAATAAGTGATAAGTTTTCACTAAAACGTGCATAATTAAAATATGTTTATAGCATTACAGAATATGAAGAAATATTTTCATATTTGATTCACAGTTTGTCTTAAACGCAAGTAGCTATTCAGCTTTTTGCAGCTTGCTAAATCGGGATATTTATTTTTCATTATATGTAATCATAGAAAGAAATTCTCCCTATTACAATGATTATTTATGAAACATTTGAAATAAAGATATTTTTAAAATAAAATCTATACTAATATTATAAAGCTGAAGAGTTTGTTTGTTTGCACGCACTAATCTCAGGAAATACTGGTCCAGTTTGAAAAATTCTTTCGGTGTTAGATAGCCCATTTATCGAGGAACTATAGGTTATATATTATCACGCTAAGACCAACAGGAGCGGAGCAATGCGGGTGAAACCGCGGACCATGGGAAACTTATTTTAATTTATACAAAACAAAAAAAACAGTATAGTTTAATAGGCGGCCTTATCACTTAGAAGTAATCCCTTCCAGGCAACCTGGGCAAAAGGTAACAAGCTTACTAAAATAACGACGGTAGGTAGAAAAAATAATTGGACATTCAAGTAAATTCTTATAAAATAACAAAATTTGCTTGAAATTATTATCTCAATAGTCAAAATACCTGATCACCAGCCCCCTGTTCCCCATCGTCCACCTCAATATGTATAGTATCTGGTTCCACACTCAACGGAGCCTCCCCATACATCCACTCATATACTGTGGTATTGCCGTGTTCCACTATATATTGTAACAGTGGCAACACATTGGATGTATCGTCTCCGAGCATGTACTTTGTGAATGCAGAGTATAGTTCTATGCTGGGACGGACGGGCTTGAGCGAACTGGCGATCTTAAAGAGATATACGAATTTTTAAGTGTATAATTATAAATAACAAATAATATTCATATGATCGCATAAGAAATTCAAAGAATTACATAGTATATGTTTGTAAAGTTATTAACTAATTGGACAAACCAACTGTCTTGTTATAGAATTCTACTTCAAGAGGGAAAATATCACAAGAATTGTTTAATTATATTGATCATACATTTGTATTTATATGACTTTTATTACATACTGATCAAATTTTTTTTTTAATACATAAACAGCATAAATATTAACATTTCTTAATTCTTACTAATTACATACCTCATGATATATTCCAGGAAGCTCCTCTAATCGCTCCACCAACTCCTTTTTAATTTTATCCCCTTTGATTCCCAATTGTTTGCAGAGATTAAGAAACTCAGTTTTAGTTGACGCTTCACTCTTTAAGTAATCATTCTTCTTCTTTTCACATTCCTGTAAATATAACATAATTATTTAATATAATATGCTAAAGTAGAGAATTTTATTGCACAATAAGTTATGGTACAATGTTTTAATATAATAATATAATTTTTTTAATATAATATAAATTTCAGGACAAATTTCACACACGGCACGATCTAATCCCATACTAAGCTTTCGCTTGTGTTATGGAAACCAGATTACTGATAAACATACATATATAATTTTAAATAAATACTTATATAGATAATTAACACCCAGACACAGAGCAAACATCTATGTTCATCACACAAATATTTGCCCTGGGTGGGAATCGAACCCACAACCTCTGGCTTGGAAGGCAGGGCCACTACCAACCAAGCCAACCGGTCAGTGAATGTTTTAACAATCTAAATAACTAATCTAATAAAATTTTTACAAAACATCTTTATAATTTCCATTTTATTGCGTAGATTTGGTAAAAGTAAGATGCCAAATAAATTCCAACAAGAATATTACATTCTTTTACTCACAACTTGCAACTGCTCCTCTTTTGCAATCTGTTTCTTTAATCCAGGAATTTCATAGCTTATGTTCCTTGCTAGCATTTGGGCAGCTTCAGCCAAGTAGAGATTATCTTTCTCGTAATTCCTTACCACATCCAGCCAGTCCTTCATTCTTTGTGACCCGTACCTACCAAACAGATTCTTAGTATCTGCCTCAGTTTCCTTCAAAATCTCAATGATTTTCAAACAGTGAAAATAATTGATATAACTCCCAGATAGTAAAGCGGCTATATCATTGTGGGCAGGCATGTCTTGGATAGCATTGTTAATCTTTTCCCTTACAGGAAGAATACTCTTTTGCCACTCTTTATTTACGTGTCTTCTGCTCACTAACCAATCTTGAAGTTTTCCTATATTAATGTCGATGGGTATGTTACTCTCCTAGAATATAAATTAATTTTAAATTAAAGAGATATTGTGAAATATGTGAAATTATTTATAACCTCTAAGAATACTTACGTCCATTGTTAATGTATGTTTTGGTAGACGTACGGGATGGATACAATTTACTTTCTTTATATAATAATTATTTTTACATTTATATTTCCATTTTATTTTATTATTTGCCAAATAAGTAAGTGACGTATGAAGAATTTATTTACTAATAGGTACCTGTTTGACATATTTTGACAATTACTTGCTAACTGTCACTTTCACATGCCAAATCACCAGTCAAATGTCACAAATTACTTCCATCCTCTTCCAGCAAAAGCACCGTCACCAAAAAAAATGTTTATAATAATTATTAATAAGAATTTTACTACAACTTAATAAAGAGAGTAAATTGTCAATTACATATATGTATAACACGTTTTTACCAAGTTTTTACCTGGGTTTTACGCATGAATTGCTGACCCGGTTTTGATGTAATTATTGTAACTTGTAGGTTCTTGTAGGTAATTATTTTGTATGCACGAATATATCGCCAGGACACAACAGCTACGCCCCGAGATTTCAGTTGCATTTTGAGAAAAATATGTTTGTTAATAAATACATACAAAATATTTTAAAGTTATTTTAGATACAGCACTTTTTCATTGATGCTCCGCTCGCGATACTATGGGATTTTTTTTTCAAATATACATTATAATGGATCTTCCCACAGGAATAATATTATAATAATGTCACTGCTTTGAAAGTTATAAGTAGTATATGTAACTCTTTCATCTCCATATTATCCCCAGACACTAAAATCATAATGCATGCTGAGTAAACTCACGTTTCTATACTTTTTTTTTTTACATTGTCCTTGAAATTTGTGTACCTACGTGAATTTTGATATATTTTTATCTGTAATGTAAACAAACTTTGGTAAGCCAAAATCCATACTTAATATTATAAATGCGAAAGTAACTCTGTCTGTCTGTCTATTACTCAATCACGCCTTAACTACTGAACCAATTTGCATGAAATTTGGTATAGAGATATTGTGATACCCGAGAAAGGACATAGGCTACTTTTTATCCCGGAAATCCCACGGGAACGGGAACTATGCGGGTTTTTCTTTGACTGCGCGGGCGAAGCTGCGGGTGGAAAGCTAGTAATTAAATAAATAAATACATATCATAAAATCTCTGTATTGGTAGGTACGTGAAAGAAAGACAAACGAACCAACTACCACACTTTCGCATCTATAGATACTAAAATTATAAAGCTGAAGAGTTTGTTTGTTTGTTTGAACGCACTAATCTCAGGAACTACTGATCGGATGATTTGAAAAATTTTTGCGGTGTTAGATAGCCCTGCATTCATCGAGGAAGTCTGTAGGCTGTAGAAGACGCGAAGACCAACAGGAGTGGAGATACGCGGGTGAAACCGCGGAACGCAGCTAGTTTATAATATAAAAGAAAGGATAAGGATAAATTTAGTAAGGAAACCTCATGTAATTTTACGCTTCATATACCAATCGTGATGTAAATCAATAAAAGTAAAGGTTATTAGCAAATGAACATCAAATTTATTGTTCATTAATTACCTATTTATGATTGTATGTTCTATGTACATAGGTACACTTCGAGCATCTAAAGCAATTTTGTTACAAAGTAACATTCAAATTTGTTTTGTATTTTTGCAAATAGTTAAAATAGATATATCTACATACTTACCTAAAATCATAAGACTATTAGAACACGAGACAAATAGTCCTGCAGCTTTCATTGATAGTGTAAATAATATGAAAAGATAAGGCTATAGGTAACAATTATAGTGCTAAGTAGGTAGGTATTTATATAAAAAAAACTTAATAATTGGTAGTTTTTGCAATAATTATACATACAATAATAATTATTATACTACACTATCTTTTGTAGCTAGGTAGGTAGGTATTTTAATGGCCCCCGGTTGTACTTACCTACTTAGTTAAATTTTTTTTTTTTCAAACAAAATATTAGGACTAAAATGTATCCCCAAAGTATAGCCAAAACGGATCAGATTTACTGGAGTAAATTAGCGACTCTTTTTTATATAGGTAGGTATTTAGAAGATTTAAATTATTACTACGATTTCTTTATCCATGAAATACCAGTAATTTATAGTGATGATCTTCTTTTGAACTTGATCTAATTAAAACAGAAGTTATAGTTCTTTTTCTAACATTTTTAGTCGTAATACTATTGACTCTCTAATCGTTTCTAATCTTAATTATTTAATTTAAAAATTAATTGATCTTTATTATTTAACGGCGAGTTACGACTTACTATGCGAGTTACACAACCTTAGTTTCAGCGGTTAGAAAAACCAGCAAAATGGCTTCGCAATGATTGATTTCGTACTATATGCTAATTGCTACGATTCAATAAATAAACGGGACAATGCAGGTCACTAACTTTTCGATAAACGCGTTATCTACCCTTGTTGTAGCTTCAGTTTGATAAATACATTCGTGTAGACACGAATTCTGTGGTGTTGAGAAACATATTAATATTATGTGCTAGTGTCAAAATGGTTGATGTGAATAGTGAAAATTTGTAAGTTAGTTCTTCTGGAAATTCTGAAAGATAGACTAGATAGGTACACTTGTATAATAATCCCGGTTGTTTATTTATGTTTTGGTTAAAATTGTCTATAATAAAGGTACATAGTAAGATTGAGAAGTATAATATTAGAGATCTGAAGAACAGAAGAAGGTGCTTAACTTGAACGAAGTATAATTAAATTCCACTAACAATTTGTCTGATTTTTTTTTTCGTCTTGATAATTTATTACAACACTTAAGGCTGTTCAGTATTATTAAAATAATCTTATAACTTTATACATTTATATTAGAGATTCTAATTTTTAAATACCAAAAATTAAAGTAAACGTTAGCAGGTTTAGTTTTGAATGAAATTGGTAGTTACGGAAATTTATAAAAATATCGATAGGAATGGTTTTACAAAGCCGCGGCTGGTAGATGCTTTGCTGGCTCACTGTCTGGCTGGACTTATTTTACGAAACCCGGTAAGAATAGAACTGAAAGATCGTGATAAATTAAATATTTTATTTAGGTAAATTGTGTGTACAACAAAACATCGGAAATAGACGATTGTGCCAAAATTCATTTGATTTTACAATTTGTTTGATACTATAGCCGATCCTTCCGGCTCCACCGGGGTCAACCCGGGATAATCCATACTAATATTATAAATGCGAAAGTAACTCTGTCTGTCTGTCTGTTACTCAATCACGCCTTAACTACTGAACCAATTTGCATGAAATTTGGTATAGAGACATTTTAATACCCGAGAAAGGACATAGGCTACTTTTTACCCCGGGAAATAGGATAGATTTTATCCCTGAAATCCCACGGGAACGGGAACTATGCGGGTTTTTCTTTGATTGCGCGGGCGAAGCCGCGGGTGGAAAGGTAGTAATAAAATAAAATTGTACATTTAAGGCAGCACCATACGACACTCATTGATAGATAACATTAGTATTTGTATTCTCTTTGGATAACATGGTATAATAACGTAGATAGAAAAACCAAAATAATTTGTAGGATCAATTCCGTAGATCCAGATATTACACAGATTAACTACTTACATTATTTTAACAAAATTGTCTAAAATAGGGATAGTATTTTCTAGTGTTTGATTAAACGCGAGTAATATACATTTAGAAATTAAAGATTTAAACGGATTTTAACCCGATTTTAATCATTATACTGACCACATACTGACTGATCGTGACCACGCTCGCTGCAAAGTGTGCGAAATGTCGGGATAGTAATATAATTAATAAATCGCGTTTAAAATCCGTTAAAATCATTAATTTGTACTATGGGATAGTCGAAGGGGATAGTACCTAATAATAATTAATTTATGGATACCATTTCATATTGAGAATAAAAAAAAGTAATGAGAACATGTCCATCTTGATTAAGATAGCATTCAACTCAACCCAATAGGCAATATTCCATTTCTCTTTAATGAATTGAGTACCTACATAACTTTGTATATACAGAATATACTACGTAATTTGTTGAGAATAGCAGTAAAGAAATTATTCCATACAATTTACGATTATTTTACTCTGTGGTCGAATGGTGAATTTGATGAATGATAGCTTTTTCTGTCTACGACGTCTACGATGATGGCTTTTGAACTTTTGATTTTTGAATGATTTGACAATAATTATTGACATAGATGATAGATCATAGATGTGACATGGATGGATTTGACTTTGGTAATTAGTAATTAGTATGTTGACGTATTATAAATAATAATAGTAATTCATTAAAAAAAAGTTTGTTATGATTTAATAATATATTGAGTGAATTGACCTACAAGATAAATTACTTTGAAAAAGGCATAATAGTCGTAGTAAATAGTAGGTGTTCCAATCGATGTTTACATATTTCTACACACAAAACTGTTGAACTATTAAAACTAAAACAAACATTATTTCACAGTATTTTCAGTGTTCCTACGAACCAGGATGAAGGTATAATAGCTGTGGATATCTCTAGCAACGTTCTGGTAGATTCTGTTACAGCTATGCCTCAAACATCGATATCTTCCGACTTAATGGGGTGAGTTTCATTAAAATGTTGAATTCTAGAATACTAATTTCTAAATTCATTCATTATTCATTCTTCAAAACTGTTTAGATATATTCATTACGTTATTTTATGTTTTTTAATATAGTGTTGATGATGGTAGTGCTGAAGAAGAGGAAACAACAAAGTTAACTTTGGCTTATGAGAGATTATATGAAGTACCAAGAACCATAGTTGAAAAGTTCTCAAACTACATCCAATATTTAGATATAAGTCACAATAAAATCACGTAAGTTGTGTTTATTTGTATATAGCTCATGTAAAATAAATTTACTGTTAACAATAAACTGAGTACTTTAGTTAAATTTTGATTTGTTTTTATACTATGCCAAAAGTTCAAACTTTGATAATTTAGAGCTCATGTAACCTAAAGTAATTAATGGTCTTTTTTATATTATGAATATGCCTGGGTAACAAGATCTCGATTTTCATTGTTCATTTTAGAAATCTGGATCCACTAGTCCACTTCAAGCACCTCACATCATTGATAGCTGATGATAATCCAATCACAGACACCAGCTTTTTACCGCCATTGCCAAAACTGCAGTTATTATGGTAAGGAAATATTCTGATTTGTTTTCCTAGATATATTTATCTGTAAATATTGTAGTTAAATTTAAATTAATCTTGTTAAATTTGAGATTTCTTTATTTTGTTTTATGTATTTGTTGTTAAATAATAATTAATACTTATATACATTCATTTGATCGGCTATAAAACAAATTTCCATAGCCTATTTTTTAATTGTGTAACTTTTTAAAATTATTTAATTTCAGGTTAAATTATTGTAAAATAGCATCCTTGTACCCTTGGGTGGGTAAACTAAAGGAATCATGCCCCAATTTACAATATTTATCACTAATGGGCAACCCTGCTGCCCCTAGCTACTTCAATGGAGGCACTTTTTATGAATACTTACAGTACAGGTAATATATTTTGATTATATTATTATTTATTATCTAAATGATCACTTTTATATGAAAACACAAAAGTTTTGTATTTGCAACGAAGTCTTTAACATGTAACATTTTTAGATGCCTTGTAATGACCTAAAAAATTCCCTTACATTTTAGGCCGGTTGCAGAGCTTCACTGACCGTCAGTGCGTACCATCGGTCCTGACGGTACGCATCAACAATGTGTATGACTATGGCACTAACAATACGCGTGCGTATGGTCGGTCTAGCTATGAACGGTTTTATGAATTTCCATACATATGACAAGCGCGACTGACGTACGCACTGATGGTCGGTCAAGCTCTGCAACCGGCCTTATTGATTTTAAACATGTCAAAGAACTATGCTAGATAAGATTGACACTATAATATGTATAAATTTTCTTTCCTCAACTACACAATTAATTAAACTAAGTCAGTATTATTACTTAACTTAACCCACTATTAAATACTTCCAGACTCTTCATAATATCCCAATTCTCTTCCCTATACCATCTGGACGACAGAAAGGTCACTGAGGACCAAAGAGAAGAAGCTCAAAGGCTATACAAGCAGCCATTCTTACAAAGAATAGCGAGTCCTAACTCGAGTGGTATAACACAACTCATGACCAGGTCAGTGTCATGGAACTCGCTTCAGAATAGATTGACGTCAATATGGAGTAAGGATAAGCAAGATGGGAGGAATTTGTTAATCTAAGAAATATTCTAGCTAGCCCCAACTCGAGTGGTATAACACAACTCATGACCGGGTCTACAGAATAGATTGACGTCAATATGGAATAAGGATAAGCAAGATGGGAGGAATTTGTATACTAAAGATAAGTTTTGTCTAAGTAGTTTTATTGGAAATTGTTGTCTTCTATAGTATTTCTTCTTTGTGGCAACTCCCAATTGAGGAGGATTCTGTCATATTTATTTATTTATTTATATTTTTATGTCAAATAAAAGAAATCTTTGTATAATGTTACTTGTTAATAAGTAGGTGAATCTTTTTCATTCGTTAAGAATAAGCTGTTATATTGAATAGAAATAAAAAAGGTGTTCAGAATTTAAAGCTACATCGAATTTTACCTGACCTTATGTTACAAGTATGTTATGAATTGAATGTTGATGTTTCATGAGAAAGTTACTGTAATTTGAGTGTTAATTATTGTTAATATGTAAGACCTAGGCCGCACTACGGCTACACAGCCACGGTTTTTTACCGGGATTTTGTGATGCAAACAAACGAAAATTCGCGGGTTCTTCTCGGGAATGATTTTAAAACCGCGGATAATAATTCGCGGATAAAAACCGCGTATCCGTGCCAAAATTAGTTCTTTTTAGAACTTACACCTATATTGACGCACACAAACTTAAAAACGTAGTTTATACATCGCGGGCAGTTTTGCGGTTAAAGAGAACAACCGATCACGATAACAAATCCGTAGTGCGGCCTCAGCCTTATTGTACATATATTTTGAATTCTAATTCATAATCATAACCATAAAGTGTTTATGGGTTTTAGGCACATCTAGACATATTATTGTCAGTAGATCGTTAATCAAAAACATAGCAATAATTTTAATGTTAGAATTTAGTAGTTAAAACATAGATTATGCCATAAAGTGTAGTTTTCTATAATCTATGGTCTTATGCTAAAATTGTGTCTTCCAATTTAAAATTCTAAACTTTGACAAGTACGAATTATTAATCTACTGTTATCTCTTTGGATTTTTGTAGTATTTATTGTTGTTAATATACAGGTTTCAAATAAATCATGAAAAAAAAACAGCATTTTATTCAGAACCACTCTTATTATTATGAGATTTTCTAAAAATAAATTAGTCTTCTAAATTAACAAAATATATTATATTATTAACAATAATAACATTATCTTAATAATAACAGATATGGTATTCTATTAATAGGTATTAAACTTAATCATAAAGTTCAAATTTAGGCCTCTTCCATGCCGTCAGATCCACAACGGGTATATTATCATAATCATCACAACTGTACTTAGGATTGTAAACAGATTCTGCTTCAAATGCCTTTCTTTGAATATATTTTACACCTTCCGTATTGTCGCAAATTAGACGCGCCATTGATGCCTTTTTAATTTCTTTTAGTTGATCTGTAAAGATAATAAAAATGATAATTTTTAGGTTCTTGATGAAACAGTATTAACAATCTTTTATAACACAGGTCCCAAAATAGTTCCTTGCGTCACCCCCCATCACAATTTCAATTGTTTCGTCATTATTTTATTAAATAGGTACATAGAAAAACAACAATATGACATTTACCTGGTGTAAAAGAATGTGGCATTTCACTGTTATCATAAAAATATCGATCTCCGATACGAGTTCTGTAGAACTGCTCAGCAACAATGCATTGAAACGTATAACCTAAAACGGAACCTTGTACATCCTTTTCCATTGCACCTCCAACGAATAAGTCTATATCGTCAACACACTCATACAATTGAGCAAGTGCATTTATTCTCTAAAAACATAATTAAATTTGAATTTGTATGTCGTAATGAAAAGTATTAAATACATTGTATGGAGCAAAAATGGACCGCCTCCTTGGTACAGTGGTTGACGCGTGAGCGTAGAACCGAGGGGCCTGGGTTCGATTCCCGGTGGAGACGAAGAAAAAAAATGTCTCGGTCTGGCAGGACATAGAAGGCTGATCACCTACTTGTCCCAAAAGAAAATCTATCAGTGAAACAGATGTATGCATAATGCATCTGCCCCTTACCCCACTTGGGGACATGGGACTTCACTTATGGAGCAAAAAAAAATTATGTTACTTACGTCTTGAGATATTTCACCGATTAAATCTTGGAATGTCGTCGCTCTTTTTAGTCCACATGTTTCTCTATAACATATTTAAAATTTACGTTAAATTTCATTACTTTCCCATATTATATTTCCGATATAACAATGTACGTACCTATAGTCGTTATAAGAAGCGATCCCATGATCCCTCCCTCTCTGTATATCCATAGCAATTAAATCCAAACCCCATTTGTTATGAGATTTAAAGAGCAAATTAGTCAATTCTCCAGTAACATATGGATCAGATTCTGCTGCTCTATGTGTTACTAAGCCTCGTACAATATCATCAAAAGCATCTTTGGAAGCTTCCACAAGACTTGGATTGAAGAAGTAGTCACTTATCCTGTTGAACATCGTTTCAAAAATATGATCTATTGTAATTTATTTAGCGTTGGTATAAATCAATGTATTGAAAACTCATAATCAGGATCACTAAAATCTCCTTAATTCTGGCAGTAAAGAAAATAGTATTAATTTTTTTTTCTAAATCTAATGAATACTCACTTATACAAATATGCTGCTTGGTATGACGCGGGACAAGCCATAAAGGAATCTGGTATCATGGTGTGAAGGAATCTAAACGCGCCAGCTCCGAAGCCGTTGATGATTCCTGGATTCACATCTTCATTGTAATCTCGACTGTAGAGAGACGATGGTGCGATCCGATAGTATCTTAGGTAATTCTCTCCTATAAATCATAATTGCGTTAACAATTAACTACTTAACTAAGTAACTTACGTTAACGAACCACATTCGACGATAGTGTAAAATATTGCTAGAAAATATTTATAATACGTAATGATACCTACATCATTAAATTAATATTTTTTTATTTCCCTCTGCACCATCTTAATTTGCAACATCTTACCTTCTTCTTATTAAGCTAATTTGTAATTTTTATCATTTCACGACTCGATTAACTATTATAAAACAAAATTCTTACCGAAGTTACATGGCAGCCACTCCTGGTATGTTATATGTTGTATTTCGGCAATAACAACCCTCCTAGCCTCTTGGTAAATTTTCTCATCCGACCACAGTGGGTTCAATGTGCCCAGTATATCAGCGACACGGTTGTGCTCTCTTAACAGTAATGTGTGTAAAACTGCTAAGGTTGGCGTTTGGTTGATTCTGTCGTCACCTGAAAAATAGTGCTTTTAAGTAGTCGAAATATGAAACTTTCGTTGTGTGTATTTGGTTTAACTTAAAACACCCTCTTACGAATTGTTTAATATAGTCAGAGAAATTTGCAAAAATTACCCACATAATATCTTTGAGTGCATGAATATTATTTTAAACGTGTCTTGTATTCGTATTTGTTACTTATCCATGTTGCTTACCTGCTAAATAACAAGGTTCGGACATGTTTCTCAAGTCACAAGTACCAGCTTTATCATCAAATGATGGCAGGAAGCCCTTCTTACATGAGTTCCTTGTCTCCTCTTTGAGTCTTCCACCACATTTCGTTCGTAGTTTTGACGCTAGCTTATTATCTGATCCGTATATTACTGACCCGTCGAGGTAACTAGTCACTGTATTCATCTTAAATGGATTTAGAACCATGTTTTATTGTTATTTGTCCATACGAGTGGTTAGATCATAATATATGATCGCTTTCAGATTTTAATTGCATTTCTTCTATTATATTAAAAGCATAAATCAAATAGCGTTAGTAAGAAAGCAGGAACTTTTTCGAAATAAAAATTAACTAAGAAATAGTCTAATCTTTTTTATCTATTGTCGGTAATTAAGTCAATAACCATATAATCTAGCAAATTATTATATGTTTAACCGTTAACGTTAACAATGATCGTTAAAGGCAGCAAACCTACTTTACGACTATATTACCTGCTCAGCATGACCCAAACTACAGTCATCTCTCGGGGCAGTCACGCTCCTCACAAAGTTCAAGCACTTAATACCATAGTACTGGTAGAAGGGATCATCATCAGGTACGCATATGGGTATGCACTTTTCGTTGAGCAAATCTTGAGGCAGAACATCTTGGCCGTTGCCGAGGCAGCACTGGATTCCACCTTCGTCTAACAATGTGTATGTAAATCCGATAAGATCGAGAAAAATCTAATTTAAACACACGACTTTCTTAATAGATACTATCAGATGTGTTTAAAGGGAATTTATTCAAAGCAATAACTTTAATAAATTGTACCAACTTGGTATATTTGATTTACAACTTGTCCAATAACTTGTTAGCAATCATAAGTTGAAAGTATTTATTTCAGCTCACCTTTTCTGTTTTCATATTACACTTATTGCAGATGATGACTTCGTTAACTAGACGACCTGATTGTATTTCTAGAACATTTTCTACGTGTACCATTATCTTTTTCTAATTTACTTTACCTGTTACATCCATGACCTTAGACATCAGGTCATGCGTGATGAACTGTCCCCACTGCATGTTGAGGTATGTGAACACATGGCTAGCTATCGGGCGGTCGGTGAACAGCCTGGTTGAGAGAACACGCGGGTTGGGCAACGGCCGACCGCTCTTAGCTACCGGCATTGCGTAGATTCCTGGATAAATCTGGCATTTGTATAAACTGGTACAAATATATTTCTAACATTAATCCGATGCTGTTAAACATAGATGCTGTATAAAACATGATGCTATGGACATATTTTCAGAAATGTCTAATTGAAATATCATTACTATTTCTAATTCCTATCCGTGATGTCGTTTGCTCCTTGCAACCATGTAAATTCAAATATATTTATTTGCTCGTATATGGTCATTAGGGGTGTTAGCATGTCTATACTAATTTTATTTCCTTGAATCACACATAAGACCCTAGTAAGCATCTAATGCCAAAAACATATTATTTCTAGACGGAAAACATTACCATCAGCATATCTCGGTGTGGCTATTCGCGTGAACGGCGCACCTCGTCTACCCCAGGAGGGATGCTGCTTGTTATTGCAAGTGCCATCAATGCTACGGTACTTGTCATTGCAGCACACAGGGCTAAAGGGCTTGCAGAATGTTTCTTTGGGACGAATGACGTGATGTTCCAAGTAGGAGAGGAATGTGTTCGGAGTTACGTTGGAGCTAAAAACAAACATTTTTATTATATGCCGTAGGTCTTAAGTTATGAATTCATTTATACAGAATGTTCTATAATTTAGATAATAAAATTTTGAATTTAACTTTGAAAAATTGGTACTAACAAGTAACATCAAATTTAAGTATCAGTGTGAGTTAGGAAGGTGAAGTTAGTACTTTAATTTTTAAATAATTTAACCACCTCGCTAGATATGGTATGATAAAAATTACCCCGAAATATGATAAAAATTACCCCGAACACATTTTCATTTGCAACAACTTCGTCGCTTTAATCAATTCGTTGGACGTCTCGGATGCCTTCTTCATATCATGTGGCAGTTCAGTGTAGAAGAAATGCAGTAGCGATGGGGAATACGCTTCTAACGTGATCCCATTCTTGACTAGTTGGTTTGCGCGCTTTGCTGCTGTCTTTGCCAAATCCCGACCGCATCGTAGACACTCGGAAACCAGGTCTGACGTGATGGGGCCTTCGTTTTCTGAAGGATTATAAATGAGAGCATAGAAAGTTTATGAATTGACCTTCAACTTCGGTCGTGTGTCTATTTCAATGAAGTACACGACCGAAGACGACAGAAAGTGCTGTTAGTTTTTATTAAGATTTATGAAGACAGGTCAGGAAGGAAAAGTCACACCTTTTTATAATTATAATACAGAACTACAGCAATGCTGCTGGTATGATAACCAGATTAAGACCCAAACTAGATAGGGGAGACCGGGTACAAAAGTAACGGTGGGTCGAAAGTAAAATTGTATTCATTCGCCGCGTGCGCCACGCGCTGTTAGGCTAAGTGACAGGACGCTACGTGTTTTCACGAATCAAAAGTAAGATTTTCGACATTTTTTTATTAAACGTTTACGTAGTCTTAAAAGGATGATAGAAATCTGAATGTTTGCATATCTATTCTTGATTAGAGTAATTGTACATTGCTCATTATCATTTTTATGTAGCACGTTCCGTTTTAAAGTTTTGTTGCACGTCTTGGCAAAAATATAGACGGGTACAAAAGTAACATAGCCCTATGGGTACAAAAGTAACATGTTATTTTTGTCCCATTATGATTATGTATATTTTTATGTACATCTTTACTTCAACAGAATGCCGCGACAACGCATTAGAACTACTGATCGAGGAATTACCGACACGGCTGAAGAGCATTTTAAAAGATGGTGCAACAATTAGAGGCTTTGCAAAAATATAATATTTGCCATGTAACATTATATAGATTTATAAAAAAAATAAAAGCCGGTAATACTAGTGCAGCTACCTTGCGTCGATCGAGATTTACTAATAACAAGTAAAGTAATCTACGCGACTATTTAATCGAGTGTTCTGCAGTTTATTTTCAGTTATCTCCATCAACGAGCATAATGTGAATAATTTTTTTGATAACCTTGCTGAGGTATTGGGAAAGGTACCAATTTGAGCCAAAAGATATTTGGAATATGGACGAGACAGGGGTGACCACTGTCCAAAAACCTAGCAAAATTGTAGATTAAAAAGGGATTAAACAAGTAGGTGCCATAACCTTAGCAGAGCCTGGAAAATTAGTAACTGTTGCTGTTGCCATTAATGCTCTAGGAGTCTAGGAGAACACATTCCGCTTTTTTCGTATTGCCGAGGGTCCTGTTGGTTGTGCTGGAGCTGGGAATGCTAGTGGATGGATGCAGGATGCAGAATTTTTAATTATAAAAGAATGATTCCCTTAATTAATCTCATTACTTGAACTTTGAATATTTTTTATCGATTGTTTTGTATTTGTATTTGTAAGTATTATATTTAAAATACAAAAGTTGATATGTGTTATTAATACAAAGTCTTTAAACAAATAATTTGTTGATTTACCATCATAATAGTGTATTAATTACCAACCCCTTTGTCTTGTTACTTTCGACCCACGACGTGTTACTTTCGACCTGCTTACGGGGTCGAAAGTAACAACTGACGATTTTTTTTTAAATTTACTTTATTAATATAAAACACTACATAATATAATAAATTGAGTTGCTAGTGTAAAGAATATAAACTAAATTTATATATGGTTATATTAATTTAATGATAACAGTAACACCCACTCAGAAATCAAGGTACAAGTACAAAGTGTTACTTTTGTACCCGGTCTCCCCTACCTACATCTACAAGATATATAAAATTATTGAAGTATATTTTATTGTAACTTGTTACATGTTACTCGTAGATTCGCTCATTACCAAAAACACGTAAGATTATTTTCTGTATGTATGTGTGTCATAGACAACCACATAGACAACATTCAAATTTAAACGGATATTTTCTCTATGTACTGCACTCTATGTAACCACCTACCTTCAGAACTAGAACTGAATAGTTCCTTTAGTTTCAAAGTAGTGCTCGCCAGCAAGGGACATACTTCACACACATCTGCGAACACTTCGTCAAGCAAACCCTCTAAACCACAGTTTATACAACCACTGACACTGGCACAGAAGAAAAGAAACCCAATCGTGCAATTAAAAAATAAAAATGTTCGAATCGATTGCATTTTTCACAGATAATAAAAAAAACGTATGCAGGATACAATTTTACATGACAATATTTTTACGAATTTTCTTTACGAAGAAATACAAAATTATTTTGTATGTTTTCTTTTATCGATATTCGAAATAAAAGCTGTAATTGATAATATGCGACTGTGTTATGGTATTAAAATATTTGTTGTGTTCAAAAGCAATGGAGTTGCATCTTATCGAGTCACGTATTCCTATTGCGATAATTACAAGAAATTTACATGTCCATGGCATCACCTGTTCTTTCCCAATCCTTTATCTTTGATTATTTATCTGATTCAGTGTTTCACACAATACAATTATATAATTTAATAATCATAATATTTAATGTCATCTTTAACCCTTAATTACTCGCGTGGGGTATATCTTACCCCACGGCGTATTTGAAGCGTCGTATCTCCGCCATTTTTAAAGCTACCTGCGTGCCTTTCTTAGTAGCTGCCTAAATACCTTCCCCTGCCGTGAATCACTCGCGAGCGCCGCTCCATGTCGTGTGGTTGTGTCAGGAGATCGCGTCTGGGGTATATATTGCCCCACGCGAGTATTCGTGCAACTTTTTTGGACGAGTGAGTATGTGTATTTTTATTTTATAATGTGCAGTACATATACTAAATGGTTCGTTTTTTTACTTATCTTTGTTTTATGTCTATTTGTTTTAGGTTAGAACGCCTAAAATGGCAAGTAAGCGTCTTTCTGACTACCAGATTGTTGAGCGTTTGGAAGACGACGAAGAAAGCATCATAGATAGTTCCGATGAGAAGATGAGGTAGACGAGGACGTGATCCAGAGTGACCACAACTCAACCAAATGTGTGCTAACTATACGTCGGCAGACGAACAAAAAGATGACCTATGGTTATATTTACCACACTGCCTAGGGCCATACAAAAACGGCTAAAAAAATGCTCAAGTTCAGGATCCTAGCCCCACTTCCAGAGGTTGTCCATCGACAACTTATAAAAGGTGCCATATCTGTCCAAGGTCAAAGGATAAAAAAATAAGATTTATGTGTGCCAAATGCCACCAGCAAGTTTGTCACGACCATTCCACTATGATATGTGATAAATGTATTGAATAAAAAGTTCCTAAATTTAAAGTTTCATCTTTAAAAGTTTATTATATTTATATTGATTAAAGATAGTATTATAATTTAGAACAATGTTGTCTCTTTCTAATTTTTATAATAAAAATAAAAGTATGTCATTAAAAATATGTTTTATTATACCTTTAAAATTGGGGTTAAATATACCCCACGCGAGCGTAAGTGTAACTATATGGACGCGAGTAATTAAGGGTTAAGGAGATAGGTATACCAAAAAAACTATCATTTTCGATATCATATTTTTGAAATAAAGTGAATAATTTAGCATATATAACTATGGTACATAAAAATAAAGAAAATAAAAAGCAATAAGTTACCAAAATAACATTTTATTTTAACAAAAAACAATGGCACTTGGACGATGACAATTTTATTCTGTTGTAATGCAAGATGCAAGTAAACTAAAACTAAATAAAAGAGAGCACTACCATAAAATTATGCCAATACTAGCTTTCCGCCCGCGGCTTCGCACGCGTTCTCAAAGAAAAATCCGCATAGTTCCCGTTCCCGTGGGATTTCCGGGATAAAACCTATCCTATGTGTTAATCCAAGTTACCCTCTATATGTGTGCTTAATTTCATTGTAATTGGTTCTGTAGTTTTTGCGTGAAAGAGTAACAAACATCCATACATCCATACTTACAAACTTTCGCATTTATAATATTACTAGTAGGATGTATTTTTCGTTTTCTAGGTAATGTTGATCGTGGACATAAAATGGACGTTAAATAATATAAGTAAAGGCACTTTTATTATAGGTACGCATTTTAAAACACGCTTTTATTATAAGGTTCACCTGTATGTTCGTATGTAAACGACTCCTATAGACTGATTTTGTCTCTCTTTAAATGGACAGATTAAATTCAAACTTTTTACACTCATCAAGGATCTGTGAAAATACAATAATTTCATGAGTGCGTGTTTTGTTTAAGTTTTTTGTTAAATGTTAAATTAATTATTACATTTATACAATTAGCTAGACTCATTTCTTTATCTCAAATTAATGATATCTCTCAAATTAGATAAAAATGCTTGCTTCATCTTCAATAGGTACTTGTGTTTCTATGGGGTTTTTGATTTTTCCACGTCGAAGCTCTCCTATTCGATATAAGTATAAAGCATTTCATTAAAGAAACGAACCTTAAATGGCGGCGCTTATCATTCCCTCTCGCTTACACACGGCCGTACGGCATGCAAAAAAAAATAGGGAAAACTAAAATGTATTTGATTTTCCCTATAATAAGTGTTATCATAAATTTACAATGACAATTATGTATTTGCGATAGTAAATAATGTTTTATTGGAATTTGACAAAATATGTTCTTTGGGAAAAGTTTTTCAGTTTTATGGGCTCATTACAAGTATAATTATGGGGATTTTGTAGCATTCTGTATACGTTAATATGTTAATTCATATAAATACACAAATACCTATTTTTATTTTCTTTTTTGCTGATCCTACCATATGTCAGTGTCAGCTTTGGTCGCCATTGAAGATTCGTTTCTTTAATGAAACGCGTTATATATATTCCTTTCATATCAACAACTTACCACCATAATTTAATTCAAATTTAACTAAAACACGATTTATAATAAAAAAAAATCTTTAAAAGATAAGGGAAACTAAGCGTTTGAATAAAAAATTTATATCCAGTTTCAAATATATTTCGGTATCAGTTAGTAGTTAAGTCCTACTATAATATTATAAATGCGAAAGTTTGTGAGGATGTGTGTGTGTTTGTTACTCTTTCAGGCAAATTCTACTGAACCGATTACAATGAAATTTAGCACACCTATAGGGTAACTTGGATTAACACAGGATAGGTTTCATCCCGGAAATCCCACGGGAACGGGAACTATGCTGGTTTTCCTTTGAAAATGCGGGCGAAGACGCGGGCGGAAATCTAGTCACTACATAGTATAAAACAAAGTCGCATTCTCTGTCCCTATTTCCC
>CAJQZM010038725.1:19825-38719 GCA_907164665.1 Colias nastes
TGCGGTTTTTTTTAATAGATAGAGTGATTCAAGAGGAAGGTTTATATGTATAATAACATCCATTAAATAGTCGAGAAGTACTGTTATTTATGAGGTTTCTAATGTGATGTCGTAAATAATTACATTTTATCCGCTTACATTGCAAACGCAGGCTGAACCCTACGAGTTTTATCAAAATAATGTACTAAGTATTGTACACATTGAAAAGGTCTACAGAAAAGTCCGCGATGGCATATGTCTATCTCTTATGGATAACCCACAATAACTTTTTTTGTCATTTACTTTTTACGACAAATAATGGCTAATTTTCGAAGCGATTTTAACCAATACAGCATTAATCCTTAACCAATTAAATACCTTGAATACATTGTTCATTTAATATAGATCTATATGGCCCTTTACACCGTATGATTTAAGTGAATATTTTCGAAGATATTACAGATTTAAAAATTGCGGGGCGTACCATTTGCGGCGGTACCGGCCGGCCGGGCCGCTATGTTTTTATATACAATGTTAAAAGTTTTTCTGTAGTGTATTTAGTATCAGCATTGCACCCGTGCGAAGCCGGAGCGGGTCGCTAGTATTTTTATAAGTTAAAAATTTTCAGCTCAATAAATATTTTTGGTAACAACTTTTTTGATCACACATAGTGTAGGGTTGCCAAGTAAATGTGAAAATTTACATGTTTGGACTTTTTCTCTACTATAACATTCTATACATTTTTTTCGTGTTCCTACCACATTTCAATATTAATACTACGTAACAACATTAATTATTATAAAGTGCATTGAATTCTAAAAATACTTTAATTGGCAACCCTTTAAAATACATTTATCGTTTATCAAAAAATAAACTCTATTGTTATAATATTATAACCATTCGCTAAAAATCCTTCATAATACAAACTACCACCTTAAACTAATGCCTAATTTCTTCACTTGAACAAATGTGTTGAACGCCAGATCCCATATTTTACTGCTGATTCCAAATGCTGAAAAGACAAAACAACTATTTATATTGTGTTTTAATAGTATTCAAATGTTACAATATTCGAACACTTAAAAGAATACAAAAAAATGTGTGCGTGTACTAGTGTAGGTACACACGTAAGAAGTGAAACTTCTTTATGACCTTATTTTTCAAAAAATAATTTACTTTATGCAACTTTACAGAAATACGTCGAATCACGCGTGGTAGGGATATAAGAAAAAGATGGCGCGTAACGGAAAAATGTCACGCGTAACGAAAAAATGTTACACTAAATTTTTTTCCAACCCCGATAAAGAAGTTTCACTTCAAAAATTACGATGTTATTTTTAACGGTTAAAATTTAATACGACTCATTTGCCAAACAACTAATTTTGGGTTGTATGAAACTTCCGTTAATATAAATGACTATTTCGTTTACAAAACTAACTAACCTTTATCGTGGTTAACAAAATGGTGATTAGAGTGGTATCGCTTCATCGCGTACAGATAACTGCCAGCCCTTGGCGTGCCTTGGTGAACGTAAAAATGAATCATATCGTACGTCAGGTAGCCTGAAAATAGTGAATATTAGTTTATTAGGAATAGGTAGGTACTCATTACTCAATGATATTTTAAAAAGGAGTAGGTTACCATCACAACATTTTTACAATGGGTAAATTTGGCCTAAGTAACAAATGATCGTCGATACGTAGCAAATATAGAGTTTCTTGCCGGTTCTTCTCCATAGATACTGCTTTCCGAATCGGTGGTAAATGTTAAAAATATGTAATGACGATTCGAAAGTGCTTCTAAAAAAAGTCTAATTGAATAAATAAATGTTTGAGTTTGAGTTCGATGTTTGCCGTCATTACGGCGATTATGAATAAACATATACAATCACGGCCGATCATAGACAATTGAGCCCTCTTTACTATCGTGATTGCCTCTACTCGCCCAACGCTGCCTATTTTGAAGAGGGCCCATTCCATCTTCTAAAACGGCATACGGCATGATTTAACTATCACGGGTGAAAGAGTAAACTGATGTAAAATGTGGCTCATTATTATCATTCCACTCCCGGAGCACTAATAATCTATTTTAAAAACTCAACATCTACATTCCACTAGACATCTTTTAGAAGCGCAGATAAATAAAATAATAATTTACCACCAGTTCGGAAAGCAGTTTCTACAGAGGAATTTACGAGAACCCTGTAGTTTTTTTTTTTAAATCATGTCCATGTAATAAAGTTTTACATTTAAAAATATAGACAATAACCATTGCCGTTAACAATTTTACGACCTTTTTTAACTGGTGTTCTATTTCAAAGGACGATTAAATTACGCTGATATTATGTAGCGAGTGATGCCTCTTCACAATATGTGCATGGTGGTTTACAGAAATTCAGCTTGCGATTTTTCCTTTTCATGAAATGGTGTAAATTCAGGTAGTTACTAGCTAAATATTTCTTTGATTTCTTACCTATTAGAACTCCAGTTAATTTAACCAATGGATACGCAAGCAGTAACCTAGCTGGCGCGTATAAGAGACACGTGATCACAAGCGCAGGAATTGGCGGGAAAACTTGACGTAACTCGTCAAATGGCACCTGAGAAAAAAATCTTGTAAAAATGGTTTGTATGTATAACCACAGACTAATAATAATATACTACGTATAGAAACTGATAATAATGGAGCTTAACTCACTGTAGTTAAAGAAAATTTGAATAATCTATTATTGTTTATGTTTACAAAAACGCTATTAGATAGAAGGAGCTGGTTTAACGTTTTGCCAGGATATCTACTCTTATCACTTAGGGGTGTACAAAATACATATATAACGACCAAAAATCTAATAAAAAAAAATTGTCACAATTTACCTTATGATGCATTCCATGTATCAGAAAATGTATCTGTATCATTGTGATGGACGACCCTGGGTCATAATGGAACACCCATCTGTGTAGAGAATATTCGAGAAGCGTCCAAATTATGAAACCCAATGCCATGTGCCAGAGAAACTGCATTGTAGTCAGTCTATTTGCAGGACATTGATCTGGAAATTAGATTAAAGAAAGAAGTTAATTGTAGGTATATTAATTGATACGATAAATAAATAGCTGCACCTACATAAATTTAATCGACATTAACTATAATGTTTCTTAGGCTGGTAATATTTCATTCAGTGTTTCCCGACGATTATTGTCTTTAAAAATTATTTACGAAACGATAATAGTATCTTGATGAAAAAATGCAATTAGTGATCAGTCAACAAAAATTCGACGTAGGTACATACAGATAGATTATGTGTAAATAATAGGGGCATACTTGGGGCTTACCCATTACACATAACTTATGTAATTGTTTTCTGTAATCCATATCTCGATTACTTTCAAAGAGATACATTTTGCTTTTAGCATGGCTTTACACGTGAGTCTCAGGTGGTTAAGAGAATCTTATCAAGATAATGAAATAATCATTTATACTTTTTACAACGATAACTCTTCTACGAAATCATCCACGATTTATAAATCCCCTTCGAAACATTTTATAAATGATAAAACGCAAACCGAAGACTTACTTCGTGATATTTATATCTTAGAATTCTTAGATGTATTAAGCATATTGATTATTGATATCTATCATATACTAGCGGTCCGCCCCGGCTTCGCCCGTGGTACATGTTTATGTTTTCTTTCCATAAGAACCATTCTCGTACTTCAAGGTATATTATAAAAAAAGAATTATCAAAATCGGTCCACCCGTTCACGCGTGATGCCCTGACCAAGTAAAACGGGTTTCATTTTAATACATCCATACTAATATTATAAATGCGAAAGTAACTCTGTCTGTCTGTCTGTTACTGAATCACGCCTAAACTACTGAACCAATTTTCATGAAATTTGGTATGGAGATATTTTGATACCCGAGAAAGGACATAGGCTACCTTTTATTGCGAAATATGTACCACGGGCGAAGCCGGGGCGGACCACTAGTATAATATATAGAAGATAAATGTTCCGTATATTTCAGAGGGTAAACAGAAACTTTTAATTTTAAACTACCTACTTATAATTTTAATCAGATTCAATATTTACTTTATGTTAGTTCAATAAATAACAGATAATTTTTATTTAAGTATTGTTTAAATATTTCTAATTTAAGATAATTATTTAGTCTGTGCCCTAGGGTGATAAAAGCCATGTTAAGTATAATATTATTCTATACATTTTTTTTGAAGTGAAACTTCTTTATCGGGGTTGGAAAAGAATTTAGTGTAACATTTTTTCGTTACGCGTGACATTTTTCCGTTACGCGCCATCTTTTTCTTATCCCTACCACGCGTGATTCGACGGATTTCTGTAAAGTTGCATATACATATAGTAAATTATTTTTTGAAAAATAAGGTCATAAAGAAGTTTCACTTCGTACCTGTGTACACTAGTAGCTAGTACACGCACACATTTTTAAAAAGGCAGTTTTCACTTGCCCTGCATTTACTTCAACGTAGGCAAAATTTACTACAAGTTAAAAATGTCCCTAATTTTATTTACAAGATAGTATTTATCATCATTTCTAAAACATTTCGCAAACTATTTCCTACCTATGTAATACCTACATAAGCCTATGTAAATAACAGTCTGCGTAAATGTTACAAATTTCACATACGCTCTTATCTTAGATAAAATATCGATAAGGGGTGACTAACTGTTAAATATTTGTTGTAGAGTGATTCATTCGACACATGAATTGATAATATTGATTTGAGACACGAAAATTCAAGGTAAGAGATAAGGAAGTCAGTTGAAGTAACTCAAAGCGTAAAATGTTGAGAATTATGAAATATAACTGCACAATACAGATAAATAAATATATATAAAGAAAAAAAAACATAAATTAAAGAAACCAAGTATAATATGTATACGCAAATTTCACTTGCGCTCCGCGGTTTCACCCGCGTGGCTCCGCTCCTGTTGGTCTTAACGTGATGATATATTATAGCCTATAGCCTTCCTCGATGAATGGGCTATCTAACATCGAAAGAATTTTTCAAATCAGACCAGTAGTTCCTGAGATTAGCGCGTTAAAACAAACAAACAAACTCTTCAGCTTTATAATATTAGTAAGTATAGAATATAGATAAACAAAAAATGTAGTGTTTACTTTTCGTCGGACCTTCTCTTTACTCTATGATTGTACGATTAAGTTAATGATTGATAGTACAAATGCAACAGAATGATAAAATATGATCCTAGAATAACTGTGATTTAATTTCTTATGCGCTGTCAATAAATCAAGCGCCTATCATTCTTGAATAGGGTGGAAAAAATAAAACACTAGGTACATACTTGATTGTTCTACTAAATTTCTGTCAAAACTGATCATTATACAATTTTAAACAAACGAACACTAGGTACAATGCTCTAAGATTTCCCCACTATATAAAAAAAAAATAAAAAATAAATAAAAAAGGTACAATGCTCTAAAACTACAATATTCGCTTCGCTAACAGAAAAGCTTCTCCCCATATAAGACGACAATAACATTAAACCAGATGCATTTCTTATTTTGTTAATAAACTTAATATATAACCATAAAATACTTCACCTACCTCCACACAAAACATATTCGAAGTACTGCGTGCATATCAGGTACAATATGATCGGTACCCAAAAAGCAGGTACCAGGTACCATGGAGTATACGTCATGCTCTCAAGGATAGGGCTGGAGAAGAGTCTGCATTTTCTGTACACTGCGCTGTTTACCCATATCTCGTAGTGTGGCGCTATTTTAGGCAGTTGAGACAGTAAGGGTTTTGACCAATCCAGTCTGTTCTGAAACAAGGGGTAATGGTTAGAAGCTTACTTATTTAGTTTTGTAGTTACAGCTTCTATAATACGTAGTAAGTATAAAGTAATATGTGATAATACGTTAATTGTAAGTTTGGACTGGCGTTTATAATTACAAAACTGCAATTCAAGGGTACGGTGCGCAAAATAAAATCTATAGGAATATTCAATAATAAACTAATTTCATTGTACTGAAACAATTTTCACAAAAAATTGTAAGAAATATAAATACACTTATTACCTATGTATTATGTATGTCCATAATATTATGCACACAATTTATTTTGTAATAAGTAAGTAGTTACAGCTCAATCCAATGATATTATATTCTTATTGCTCTGAAAGATACAAGTGGTTTTTAAATAATAATATAATAGCACTTTTTCCTATATTTATTTAGTAATATGTGTCAAGAGCAATCGAAGACAGTGAGAAAGTAGCAGGTGAACAATATGCATTAAGTTCGATTTCTTGATTCATTTGTGGCATATTCGATCGATATTAATTTGAATTTGTTATCAAGTTGTGTTAGTTTCTTAAGGTAATAAAAAGTATCAAGATCTTATGGTCTTCTTATAAGGACTGCATAAAAAGCTGATGATTATATATGTTGCTTGTATGTTTTTTTAAGATAGGTTAAAACTTGACTCCTGTCCCTCCTGATAATTAATCGTGAAGGTTAGTACCTAAGGTGAAAGTCTATTCATTTACCTCCTAGAAAACAAATGTCAAATGGCATCTACTATATCCATCCTACGTATATCTCATAAAAGGATATAAGACAAACACAGTGTAATTTATGTCAAAGAGCTTTCAACATTTTCAGCAATTGAACCTATCATTAACCCCGTCAAATCAAGTGTGGCTTATCGTATTTTCCAATGACAAACTGGTTCTAATAACAAGTGAACAGTTAAATCGTACATTCCCCGATGACTGATAAGATCATTGGATAACATACTGACTGTAAAATAATTGGGTAAACATTAACGTATATTTGCCTATAATTATAGGTAGGTAAGTATCATAAGTGTGAAAATAAAATCTGGTCTGCATTTAATATTTATAAAATTAAATGTATAGATAATTTCTTAACAGTTTACTTAAAACAAAATTCTTTCACTTCGCAAATTCAATATTATAGATTAAAGAATAAATGTATCTTCCTGAAACTTGTTGTTTACTTTAGAATTTAGATTATGAGCGGAATGTTCTATTTATAGTAACATTTCCAATTATAGGAATTACCTACCTAGAAATAATATCAAGGCATCGTCTTTGTTTAAATCATGCATATGTTTTATGGACACGGGTTATAAATAATTTTAAATTGTATTATGATTTTATGAACAGCGACTGATTTTATTGTATAGAAAATACAATTTATAATTTCATATTATCTACGTTTTTATTCTTAAAAATCTCTCTATCTAGTTTAGTCAGAACTCAAAACAGTTTCCCAACCAAACCTTGCTCCAAAAATAAGAAGTACCTACAAAGTACCAATAGCCACTTTAAAACAAATCCGACAGCGAAAAATGTACTTTACCTGAATTTTCTGTCCTTACTAAATTTTCTTCTTTCAAAAGGCTTATAAGAAAATGGAACTAGTCTCAAAAGTCAACCTGCACTTATGTAGGTATTAACTACGGTATTAGTAAAATTCATGAACATTGAAAAAGTCCTTGAAACAATAATAATTATAAAAACGATAAGTCAGCGATTATTTCGTGATTATTCAGATATTATGGTCTCATAAAACACGTCACTTTCTAGGTAACTGGAGTAAAGAATATCAAGTCATTGTTAATAGTTAAAAAATATTTTTAATATGGACAAACCAAATAGTTTTTCTCGGAGTTTATTTTGGTAATATCTTTGTTCTGTACATACTGTAATATGTCTAAATTGTTTGCTGGGTCTAAATTTACTTATAAATAAATTGTATTTAAATAATAAATAACCACGTCCATTTTTAACACTCATAATATAATTCCTCTTTTTCGAATTAAGCTCCATAATATAATTGAAACGTAATATGCATGAGTAAAAATGCACATAACCCAGAATAAGTATCTGTTGACACACAAAATAGAGATACGCAAAACAATGACAATGAACGTGGAAAATCTTTATAATCAAGAACAAATCCAACAACAGGGTCGGCATTCAAGGGCCAGTCAATTCCGTTTTATAGCGATTGTGATCGGGGAAATTAATGATATCTTCGTGCGTTCATACGATGTGTAAATATGTTCAGTCTGAACTAATTGTAATTAATTGATTTAATCGAGATTGAACACTGCTACTGTATCGTTATCGTTTTTTATATGTATAGATAGACCTATAGTCTAGAAATATTTTTGGATTGGTATGGTAAAACTATTTAGTATTTTACTAACTAGGTACTTTCCAAAGTTCAAAACCTACAAAAAATTATCTCCTCTTAATAAAGTTAAACCTTACGATCTTATCACTTTTCCATGTTCATTAACTTTCGCAACTTGAATGTCCAGACAAGGAATGTCTGAATGTCCAGTCAAAGTAAGTATTCCTAATTCCATGACTGCCAAGAAAATCTATCAATAAAAGATACCTATACGAAATGCGTCTTCATCATAATATGTCATAAATATAATGAATACCTACCTATACCTTATTTTAATCTAATCAATATTGGATTTATTACTTCATGATTACTTCCTTTAAACAAACACCTGAAAGATATGACTCTTTGATTTATCTAACCAAATTTTTTGATTTAAAATAACTATCTCATACTGTGTTTCTGTGTAAATTGTGATATCCTGACCAAATAGGGAATACGGGGCTTATTAATGGTAAACATTTGGTTAGCAACAAAGTAAAATCAATTACGTGTGGAGTTTTCGTCAACATGCTACTGGCAACACTATGTTTTCCATTTGAGAACGCATGTTGAAAAGTTCGCGCCCTAGAAGCATAGGCATATAAGAAGACATCAATAAGAGAACTAGAACTAGAGCTTTAGGAATTTAAACGAAGTTTCAACAAAGAAGCAACATTCTTGATCAACTGTTGCTCAACAAATGTTTGCCATGAATGGCTTAAGACTATGGTACCAATCAATCAATAATCCAATATGAGTTTTATGTGATATCTGTATTTGGTGACTTATCAGTTGACCCAAATGAATATAACGTTCGGGTATCTTATTAATCGATTTTCATAGATACGTAGTTTATGAGACTTTTGTACAGTCAGAAAGATCTCTTAAAAAATATTGTATTTTATTTTATGCCAATTTCCTTTGCCAAATAATATTAGATTCAACTACTTACAGTTTACAATATTTAACCAAATATACCTACCAAGAGCGACTAAGTAGATTCTCAGATTTGTAGTAAGAATACTATAAGCTATTACACCATTTCCCATATTTTTGAAAGCTCTTTAATTTTCTACGAATGCGCATTTCCTATTAATAAAAACTATGTCATCATTTTTATCATATCATCATATATCTTGCATAAACATTTCTTGAAATCGAAAATATTAGCTGATTATAGCTGCTATTCGTCACCTGATTAGATCAGTATTAAAAAATACCCTACTAAAACTTTCGGTGAGGTGAGAAAATACTCGATTAACGAAATGAGCCAATTAGTCAGATAATCACAAATACCATGTAAGTAGATCGCTACTTTTATCGAAAAGTTCTAGATAGGAAGGCGCTAAGCATTATGGTCTATGGTCCTAACAGATGCTGAAATATAGAGCCATAGATTTTGATTAATTTGTAGAGGCGTAGCCGCGTAGGTCGTTTGTAGATTTGCAAATGTTCATAGGCGGTGGTAGCGCTTACCATCCGATGCTCCTTATGCTCCTTTCCTAGCAACGACTTAAAAAATGGCATAAATGTAGAGATTTTTTTAATCACTGCTTGATTAATTAATTTTGAATAACCCTAGAACGCCATCACTTACACGCATAAATATCCGAGATTGTTTTATAAAATATTTTACGACTCATATAATATCTATTGTTAATTTTCTTTAGAAGCACGTAGCAGCTCGAACTAAAATCGATGACCATTAAATCAAAGCTCGACCGAGAGCCGTAAATACGAGTAATTATGTTAATGGCAAAGTGGAGGAATAACTAATAGACGACTGTCGACCTAATAATTTATTATGAGCCTCTTGATTAGTATTTTCCTTCGGATTTATGCGCGTTAACTTTTATGTGAATTAATTAGAAGCGTTCATAATAATACCTACTAGAACAAATCTTTCTTAGTACAGTGCGTAATGCGTAGGTAAGCGTAGACGGTAGAATATTAAACTCAAACATTTATTTATTCAATTAGACTTCTTCTAGAAGCACTTTTGAAACGTCATTACATATTTTTTACATTTACCACCGATTCGGAAAGCAGTATTTACGGAGAAGAACCGGCAAGAAACTCCATAGTTGCTCTTTTAAATCAGAATTTGCTATTTTATTGAGTATCTGAGTTCGATCCTCAAAAGAATCAATTAAAGATTTTTCTTCTGGGGTGTTAGAACTAGTGCTTATCTATCTATTTATTTAACCTGCCTAGAAATAAATCATGAATATTGAGTGACACCGGGGCTACGATAGCTGCTACATAAATATCTGTTCCTGTAAATATTTCACGCAATCTACTCACAAGTTCAGCAAAGTTCTTAAACTTAGCAAACAAGCATAGGTTTTATATAATTAACAAGTATAAAACACAATTCAACACTTTCTGTTTGTTTTTCAGCAGAGGGATTCGAACCTGCACCCTCCGGTGCAAAATCCCCTCTAACTTCGCTGATCGTCATCGAACTAAAGACGCAGCTCATAAATACTTTTTGGAATTTAACGCTACCAATAAAAATGTATCCAAAAAAATTGTCACATCGAAACTACTATTAAACAGTTTTTTTTATATATATAGGTAAACTATATTTTTATATCTAGGTAATTGATAAGGATGTTCCTCAATCAAGAAGGAGCATATGGTATGTGAAGCCTACAATTAAATATTAGAGGGATATAATGAAAACTTCTGACTTCAAACTACTTTCAAACTTGTTACATTGTTTTGATGAAATTTGCAATAATTCAGTTAAACTATCTGATTAATTGTTGTGTGTAAATTGATAATTTTCAAAATTAGATTACTTTACTCACAGACATTCTCTTATAAGTATTTCTAAATAGCTAACTAAGAATAATTCTGTAAAAAAATGAAAAAAACTCCTCCTACCTCCAATTCTTCTACAAACGCGATCTCCTTCTCATCCCTACCGCTATCCTCCTTAGTAATAATCCTACCATTTTCACTAAGACTACCAGTTAAATTGCCATCAACTTTAAAATCACTTAACATGTGATATGCACTGACACTATGCCCATATTTTATCATAACGTCGTTTATAGACCGCCCCTTAAACTTTTCCAATGTATTCACACCCCCGGGATGATCGTGTAAAAAGTTCTTTATGTCATAATTTTTCCCGCCAAAGCGTACGTTGAAAGCCATGGTGTCGGCTACGGCGTCACACGACGACTGAATTCATGAATATTATCAGTTCACTTTTTGTGAGATATCTGACATGTGTTGTTACCATTTAGAATTGAATATAACAATAGTTCATGTCAATGTTGGGGGAATATCACAGAACTGATGTATTTTTTTCTATTTAAAAAAAAAATCATTTCACGAAAAAATTTGAGACACCATTCCGCCCATCCGTGAGAATTTTTTCAGGAAAGTACGGGAAAATGTTAGAGATTGTAGATACTATAAATTATTGTAATAACTTATACTTACTAAGTGTAACGTTCTAATTAATAAATACGGAATTCAATTAGTATTTTGTGGTATAAATACTTTCACTTTCAGTTGGCCTTGAATTTAGCAAAATAGAGTTTCAACTCTAGGTTTATTAGATTACATAATATGCCGAATGAACACTCCCTAAATTTACTTAATTTCAATTTGGGAAATACATAGTAAAAGAGTCGTAGAGAGGTAGATAGATTTAAGTTTGGATGTTATTTTCAATCATATCATATCATTTATCTTGATTTATCTGATAAATAAATAAATATCAGGGTTCTTCCTATGGGGTATTATAATATAACTAGCTGCGCTCCGCGGTTTCATCCGCGTGGCTCCGCTCCTGTTGGTCTTAGCGTGATGATATAATATAGCCTTCCTCGATAAATGGGCTATCTATAACACCGAAATAATTTTTCAAATCGGACCAGTAGTTCCTGAGATTAGCGCGTTCAAACAAACAAACTTTTCAGCTTTATAATATTAGTATTGGATTGGCAAGGCAAATGTTAATGAACCTCTATTTCGTCATCGATTATTTATTTATTTCTTATGATAAGATGTGTTTTCATATTTTCGTTACAGCTATTGTCAATCGAAAATTATTTGTCTCCAACAGAAATCGACCCCTCAATCTCAAAGAAGCATCTCAATTCTCAATTGTAACAAGCACACAACGTACATGCAACTATACTAAGACGCTCGACCACCCCCATAATTAATAATGTAACGCTATTCAAGTTAAAGCAAGTCCAATAACACATTTTTTTTCAATGATTATTGCAGTTGTTTATAGCATTGCATACTTTTACAAAATATAATAATACAATATAACCTTCAAGTGTATATTAATTACTCCCACTGTTGACACCTGTGGTTGACACCCTTCGCAGCCCATTAACCGACAGGCCTAGTTACTTTGGCTAGTCCTATAAACGGTTAAGCGTGACTCTTAAAGTCTAAAATAAAAATAAGAGACTAATAAAGTCGTGATAGTATACATTTTTAAAGAATAGAAAAAATCGATCACGATGCGATAGACGAAGGTTCGAATCCCGAACAATTTACGTTTATCAAGCATTTGAATTCTATAAAACGAAAATAAAATTACTTTAAGGACAAGTATGCTGTATTGCTAAGTAGGTGATCAGCCTTCTGTGTCCAGACTCCAGACTGACACATTTTTTTCTTCGTCTCCACCGCAAATCGAACCTAGGACTCTTCGCTTCTACGCTCACGCATTAACCACTGTACCAACGAGGCGTTCTGATAATGGTGAATTAATTTTAATTTTTGTGGTATGTTTTTTTCTTTGCCATTAAAAACATCTATGGCCACAGATAACATAATACCACAGTATTACAATATTTCCTTATTGTAATACTGTGATAATACTATGTTAATAAGTACCTAACTACCTACCTATTAAGGCAGGGGTTCCCAAAATGTGCGCCGTGAGTCGATCTGCTTAAATTCGCGAGTACCTTTTTTGAACGAATCGGTAAGAAACATAGCGTCGTAAAATCACATACAAGATTTGAAAATTTGCTACGACGGTACCTACTTAAGTCGTGCGCATTGCCTTTATCGTGTTTTATTTTTGTTTTTCTCTTTAAATTCTTTTAGAATAAAGAAATTGAGTATTTTTTGGTTTTTGTTCTTCTCTGCCTAACCTAATTTCTACACTTGTATTTTATGTACCTATATCGACTGTTTCCTTTTCAAATACCTAGGTTGGGTGGGTAGGGCGCCGTGACAAAAAACTTAACATGAACTGCGCCGCGAGCTGAAAAAGATTGGGAACCCCTTTTTTTATAGTGGGGAAATCTTCCAAAAATACCCACGGCCCCCGGGGAAGGAGCCGTGGGTAATGTCGGATTCTTACCGACTAAAACCCCACTGTGTTCCGTCGAGCCGCTTTAATGATGGGGCCGCGGGTATTGGTTGGAATTCTTCCGCGACCAGATTGGGAACCCCTGTATTTTGGCTTTCTTTCCTAGCTGGCGGGTCGCTGAAAAATAATGACTCGACTAATGAGTATGTTGAGTAGGTAGTGTAGGTGTGTTGCAAGGTATAACTTCCACCAAAGTTTGGAGGACTCATTAAACGATAAAACGATAATTTGTTTTTTTATTTTTTAAACGACCTTCCGTAGAATGTCTAGACGCCAATTTATTATTATCTACGTTTTTTTAATTTTCTTTTTTTTATTGTTGTCTTTATAAAACTTAATTTATAGACATAGATAAAGGTAAGTAATTTACCTAATAATTGAGATCGTAATTAAGTTTTAAGTGTTAATTTTTATAACGTTTTGAAATTTGTCCCTAGATGTTTTATTTTGGATTGTTTTTTTTTTTTTGTTTTTTAATTTTCTTTTTTTTACTGTCATTATAAAACTTAATTTATATACGTAGATAAAGGTAAATAATATAAGTACCTAATAATTGAGGTCGTAATTATTAAGTTTTAAGTTTTAATTTTTATAACGTTTTGAAATTTGTCGTTAGTTAAACGTTTTATTTTGGATTGTTTTTTTTTTTTTATCTTGATGATATATTTATATGATTATTACACACGTTTAAACATAAATATTTGATTCTTATCAATGTACCCATAGTTAAAAAGTTACAGGAAATTATTTTACTATGTACCAGTAATCCTACTAATATTATAAATGCAAAAGTTTGTGAGGATGATATCGCGAAAAAGGTAATGAATTGATGAATTTGGATGAAACTTAACGCGATACTAGTAGTCGCTACATACCTACAGAGTACAGGGTGTCCCAAAAAGTAGTGATATACGAAAGCTGGGAGGTAGAGGACCTAGAGGGCTATCCGTATCAACCCCATGTGGCATGTATGTTATGCGACTTTTCATATTTTCGGAGCTATGACTATTTTTTCAATTTTTCACATATCGCCGAGTACGATGAGATTTTTATTTATGGTGACGTAGGTAACCAAATTATTGCGCTAGATGCTTGATTTTTTTTGTGTGCTAAGCTGATAGACAGGCCAATTCAGTATGGTAACATTTACTATCGTTAGATCTTTGAATGAAATAAAAAAAAAGAATTAAATGCCAAGATAAAATTACCCAGTATGTTCACAAAATCTCATCGTACTCGGTGATAGGTGAAATTATTATACTATCTGTGTTTCGCGGTTTTACCCGCAGTGCTCCGCTCCTATTTGTCTTAGTGAGATGATAATATTATATAGCCTATAAGCCTTTCTCGTTAAATGGGGTATCTAACAGCGAAAGAATTTTTCAAATAGGACCAGTAGTTCCCGAGATTAGCGCCTTCAAACAAGCAAACAAACAAACTCTTCAGCTTTATAAGTTATAACATTAATTAAATTAAAAGTGCTAGTCCGATATATTATTTTACTCTATGGTGCTAATTCAGCTTTATAATAGTGGTATAGATAAGCGGTTTTTTAATAGATAGAGCAATTCTGGAGAAAGTTTTTAGTGTATAAATAGCGTTAGCTAGGTACTATTAATAATTGGTATTATGTGGTAGGTATAAGTTTAGATATAACGGTCTTTTCGCATAAAAGCTGATTGTATCTGTATGAAATTTGGTAGGTTCATATTTTATATGCTTCTTTTTTACCTGGGTTCCTTTTAATAAGTATAACAATATTACAATTATTATTACCTTCAACGTTCGTGAAGCCTTACTTCAAAGTAAAAATCTAAGAAAAAAACAAATATTCATAATGTTCAGTTCCTAATAATGCAGTAGTTTGTATGATTGATAGGCAAATTTATAAACAGCAATGTCGCAGCAAATTTATTGAATACGTGACTCTGCCCACAGTTAATAATGGCCGTTACTAGATTGCAGCCAGGCGCCACACTTTAAGCTAATTGATACGGCTAAATAATTAGCATTCTGATTCGTTCAATTAAAACACGCTTCACTGATTTCATTGTCAATACAAATACGACGTTGGTTAATAAAAATATATTTGTTTTAAAGTTTTTATTATTTTTATTCAATTAAGTTTCAAAATACTAACAATGTATATTATCAAATTTAGATAATAAAAATAGAAGAGTTACTTAGATGTAATAATTACAATAAATGAATAGGTACTATACCTAAATGTTTTTGATGTACCTACTTAAAGTCTGTTCTCTATAGCAATAACTTCATTTGTCCCTTTAAAAATCGTTACATAATAGCTAAAAATAAAATACATAATACATATTAAATAAACTGTTAGAGCCGTTCCGCGTTAGACAAAGAAAGAATATACATTTAAATCCTTAGCCGAAAAGAGTGAGCAACGTGACCGACTAAACGCAAGCAAGCTAAATTAGCTGGCTTGAAAAGGAACGCGTTTTACGCGTATGCCGCTTCAAACTCTGTTTATACAATAATAATTATGTATTTTATGTTTAGTATAACAATTAAAAACCTCGTTTTAATATCCGCCGTTAAATCGATAGGCTATATTAGGTATATCGAATAAGGAAAAAAGATAATTAAACGAGCAAGGTCTGAGTTAAATACATTTTGTTTTTTCAGGAAATAAGGAAATTAATGAAATAATTACATATTGCATAACTTTGTGTAAATCCAAGGTTATTCCTAAAATATATGTTCTTTAACTGTGATGTTAATATCCTTCACAAAACGTATTATACCAATAAAATATATCTTGCAACACACTAACTATGGTGCCTCCTATTCCCAATGCACCATAAATAGGACGTTCACTGTATGAATTTGATAAAAACAAATATCATCAAATTCATAATATTATTATTACTCAAAAGTATAACAAATATGAAATAACCTACTAAAAACCTAATGTTTTTACTGATGATTTAGGTAACTACTAAAATTATTTAAAAAGAATAGTTTAAAGTAATAAAATTATTACATAACATAAACGGGGACTCATGTTGAAGGAATTTAATTTATCTCGATGACTTTTTAATAATTTTGAGAGCTTCATGGAGTCTGATAAGCAAAATGGCCCACGGATGTGCCTGTGTGCCTGGGAGTACTGCCATCTTATTTTAACTGTATATTACCTACATAATATGTGAAAATCAGCCATGAGAGAATACGTGAAGTAAGTGCTGTTTTTAATATCTGGAAATTGGCCCATTGACCAAACTAGCGGGTAGGCGTAGGTACGTTGGTAGCACATACTAATACTACCCAATCGTCCACATTTCATCCGTCAGAAAATAGGTGAGGTCTGGCGGGTCTGGCGGCCCTGGGATCTTGATTCTTGATGGATCTTGAAGCGTCGCCATGGCGTCGCCCTTGCGTCGCTACCAAGGTCGCTACCATAGTTTGCTGCCACCACAGAGCTGCCACAAGGCTGCCACTCTCATTGGATCTCAATTCTCAGTCTGTGATCTCAGTATACGATAGTTTCATAGTTTGTCATTGTCAACGTCATATGTCATCTTGATTTATTTATAAGTCAAATCACAAATGACGTATTTACTATTTCAACGATTGTTTACAATTTCCATATTTATTGTATACATTACTTTTGTTTTTGTAGATTTTAATTTTTTGTAGTCAATTTATTTGGAATAGAACATGAAATTATTTTAATGAAATGTCTTTTTTTTATTTGTCACCAATAAAAGGGTCAATACCTTTTCATGAATTGGAAGTTATTGTCACAAACAGGTTAGAGTACTTAAATACTATCTTCAGGAATACACCAGTTGAGTACAATGAATATGTGATCGAAGGAAGCGTTTATGACAATGTTGGTCATTTTACGTTATGTATAGCAGCTATCCTTGAACGAAATAATGACATAAACAACTTTTTATTGAAGACTGAAGTAGCTCTCTTCAAACACCGACTGTATTCCCTTTCCACTTCTTACGATATCAGATGTTTTGCTAGAAAATTATTGAAAAATATAAGAAAACTCGACAATGCATTCGTAAGCTTTATAAAGCCATTACAAGTTGTATGTCAACATATTTATTTAAAACACATATCACAACATCTTAGCTGCGAATGTAATGAAGATTGTAAATCCTACTATATAGAATTAAGATTTCTTCACTGTTTGGAATTTATATCTAAAAGAAGAGTAGAACTAATTAATGGTGTGGCTAGAATACCATGCAGTCAATGGAAAGAATATTTAATTATATTGTTTAGTAGAAATTTAAAACATAAATTGTATGACATTAAATTAAACAATATGACCTGTGATCCAAGAATAAATGAAATTGTAGCAAAAGTAAGAAATATATGTAGAGGCAAGTTATCATCACCAAATGCTTTATCTAGTCAAGAAGTTGATTTTGTATCCAAAAAGTTTCCACCATGCATGTTAAACCTGCATTTGCAGCTTAGAAAACGGCATAGACTATCCCATGAACAAAGATTTAATTATAGTTTATTCCTCAAAGATATTGGAATGCCTGTGAATGAGTCTATAGAGTTTTGGAAGATGGAGTACAGTAAAGAAGCTCATGCTCACAGTTGTTGTCATAATTGGGAGAGAGATGAAAAAAAGCTCCTCTATGGTATAAGACATATGTATGGGTTAGAAGGTGGCAGGAAGAATTATTCATGTCGGAACTGTGACCAAATACAGAACATTGGAAATTCATGCTCAGAGGGAGGATGTCCATTTAAATCGTTTGGAGATGCACAAATGCGACAACTTTTAGACTTAAATGAAAATGATTCCCTCTTGTCACAAATTACTGAACTGAAAAATAAAAATCAATATTCAAAAGCATGTGTTATATATTTAGAAAATAAACTCAAAGATTCCATGGACTGTGATAAAGTTAGATTAAATTTAACACCAGTAAGGTATTTTTTGATTGCTTCTGGTAAATAAATCATGAATTCCTATCCAATTATCTTTGTTTCATTTTACCTTTATATAATAATTATATTATGTTATGTATTAATACTTGTAAATTGTTTATATTTTTAAGATATTGCATAGCTTCTATCGCGGGCCTTGAGCGCGGGGACCGACTCCAGAAATTCCATAACGAAAAACCTCACGCGAGTCCCCACTCCGACGTGCACGGAGGTGTGGCTCGAAGGCATAGCTGATAGCATGCAATAGCTTCACCGCGGCAGTCCCCGAGTGCCACACGTCTTTTTTTATTTGTACAAAAGTATTTGAACCGGTGCCCTTTTAATGAGTTGGTACAGTTTTTAAATATTATGGCTGTTTTCCAATTACAGAGCATAATGCGACTCAGTGGCGCACA
>CAJQZM010038726.1:0-28683 GCA_907164665.1 Colias nastes
TAAACGTCTTTCAAATATCGCTAGTACGTAACCAAACACACTGTATATAATTCCACACAGAGAGAATACGTGCAGTCACCACCAATATTTAAAGACGACTGACGGATTTTTGAGTTTTTTGACTGACAGGCTACCGTCACCTACCGCCCGATTTGTTTTTGATTGTGTATGACCGTGAATTAACTTCTATTTCTTTTGAACAAGGTGTAAAATGCAAGTGCATTGTTTAGGGCTCTTACGATTCAATGATTCGAGTGTTTTCGGAAATACGACAATTAGCGAAGATTTGCATGTGCATTATTAATTCTGGAGTACTGTAACTGTCTTGTACATCGAAAGAAAAAGACCCAATAAATCATATACTAAAGTTCCATTTTGATTGTATGTGTGCCTGTTTCAGAATATTAATGCAAATTCACATAAAATTTAGGGAGCCTCCCCTTAATGATGTTATTTATTGGTGATAAAACGTGTAATGAAAATATGTATGTAAGTGATAGCTAGATATGCTCAGCGCTGTATAAGTTATGGTGATACAAATTTCAAAATAACTGTGAAATCTAACTCGAAGGACCAAAAAACTGGTCATTACATAATAAGATAAAGAGCTTATTATGTAAAGATCGTTTTTTTTTTAATCAAATTGTAATTTTTTCGTGTCTAAACTATCTGGACGACTCTAAAGGCAATAATTATTCAGTCTGTATTACAGAGTCCGCTAGCGCTGATCTTCCTCACGGGCGAGTCTCCCCTCCTCTCGAACTGGGACGTCTACCTCATAGCGGTGCTCGTGGGGGCACTGGGCTTGGTTCTATACCTCCGCAGACCGCAACCGACCAATTGAAAGTGTTGGATTTAAAAAGGATTAGACGAACTTACACATTTACCTACTTTATAGCAACTAGATTCACAATCAAAAGGTCGTAGAAATGTCCGAGCGAAGTCACAATTAACGTTCATTCGAATTAACATCTTATTGCGTGGCAGTAATGTTCAAACTTATTGTATACACGCAATAGAAAACTGCCTCATAGATACGTATGCATACTTTTGCTTCGGACAATTTTTGAGCGTGATTGTTTATGTAGTTGTTTATTGTACGTCAATATTTCATACTAAGTGTCATGATATAAGCTGACATTTTGATGTGGATGTATGAGTGTCAGACATTATATACAGGACTTGAAAATAATATGGTCAAGTGCGAAAATACAGCAAAATCTAGTGTTTTATGAGATCGTATCGCAAAAGGGATCCTGTACTTTCTAGTATAATTAAGAATTTGCAACTGTATATGTTTCGACTTTACAATTTTGTAAAAGATAACAGAACGAAGTCGTCCTCTACAATTATTATTGGTAAAATTATATTTAAGTTTTGGCATTGTTATGTAAATATGAATTTCGCAATACGATTGATTTATTTTTTTAAAATACTATAATTATGATTTCTGATGTTTACAATAAAACACCTCGCAGAATATTGCTATGTGGCTTTATGCATTATTTTGGTTGAATTTACAGCTTAAAAGATATTGATCCATAAATTTTATCAAAATGACTGAATTCCCTCCCCCCCCTACCCATATAGTTAGTCATAATTGATAGATAACATGGCATGTGATTTTTGATATAGTTAGGTACAGACAAAATATATTATGTAGCGACACCTCGCTCTGAATCGCGCAAGCGAAATGTTTTCGCTACAGAGCTATATATACAACTTTCCGACATCATCCATTGGGGCCTTCACGGCCGGCCAGTCGAGTAGACTGGTCGAGGATCCTCCCTTTTTCGATGGAGGAATTCCACCTTCCTTCCTCCACATATAAAAAATATTTGTCTTGGTATTAATGAATTACTTCTGATCTTCGGTGTGTGGAATTTAGGAAATTGTCGTGTGCTTTGTAAATATTGATGTGTATGATAGACGCTTGTTTTATAAAATTGCGTCTAGCATTACTCCAATAACATATACTAAAACATAAAAAACGAAATGAGTAGCCCTTCATTTTCCTTACCATGTATTGTGATTGATTTCAAAATATTAAAAAAAAAGACGTGTGGCACTCGGGGACTGCCGCGGTAAAGCTATTGCATGCTATGCCTTCAAGCCACACCTCCGTGCCCGTCGGAGTGGGGAGCGTGAGGTTTTTTCGTTACGGAATTTCTGGATTCGGTCCCCGCGCTCAAGGCCCGCGATAGAAGCTATGCAATAGCTTAAAAGTAACTACAGGAAATAAAACTAACTACCACCTCAAAATGCGTACGCAAAATGATTTTATAGGCACCTTAGAGTTGATGAAAATCATATTATACATATTTCAAATGCTTGGTTCATTTTAAATTTTAATCTTTGATGTAAATAGCATGTGTAAAACTCGTGTTAATAAATGATAAGAATAAAAAAGAACCGCAAAACTAGAACTGATTTTCAGTTGCTATATAAAATTGTTGCTTTTGAATAATATGCGATGGTATATTTAATTGTAACTTTACTATGATTCTATATTGGTTTCATATTCTATCATTTATTGATTCGTGTTATAATTGTAGATTTAAAAACATTGCTTTTTAATGTCGCTTGTGCTTGTTAGTTATTGATTTTTTAATATCACAGTTTTTCTTTTTCTAGAATATTTACTAGTTACTTTGATAAAATGTTTTATTATTATCGATAAAGAATTAATTTTAAACGCGATTGTTTGTATATGGACCAAAGTAATGTGAAGAGTTTGCAATGTAGAAAGGATGTAAATAAAATAATTTATTAAGAAAGAAAATTGTTTTATTAAAAATACATGTCTTATGTACAAGTTGCAGCTTAAATACGAGTGTATTTAATTTTTATGAAATTACATACACTAACACTACAAGTTAAATTTAAAAGTAATGAAAGAATCCTGGATTGTAATGAATAATGCAAAATAATAGTTTTCTAAGCATGAGAAAACTTATGAAAAATATACATCTAAGGGCCGATTTTTCAATGCTTGGTTAAAACTTATCCGTCCAATAAAGATGCAATGCAAATGAATGATGCAAATGATTACACGATAATATTAAAATGTCACCACACCCCGGACACTCCATACAAAATGATCGTTTTGACAGTCACACTGTAGAGACTGCAAATGTGTGTGTTAACGCTTTATGGTTGGCACATTTGTGACTAGCGTAAAAAAAAATTCGCGTTTTTCTGATGAAATACATCCGTAAACAGCACAATATCTAACCATTTTCTACGAAAAACGATAATCACAAATCCAAAATAATAAAATTACTTTAAGTCAATTTGATTAATGTTGTCAATCTTCGTTGCGTATCGTCCTTGCAGAAAAATATGGCCCATTTTATGTCTGATCGCGCGGGGGTGAGGTAAGTTTAATTTTGGCGGGAGGCGGAGAGTGTCCGTTCTGTAGCGTTTAGCTACTATTATGTATTCTGTGATGTCACGTAAACTGTCAAATACGGGCAATTAGAATACGTTTTTAAAATGGTAGTTTTATACATTATTCGACGAATAAGTTTTAACCAAGGACTGAAAAATCAGCCCTAATAGGTACTAGTTAAGTAATTCAGGAGGATAGAAGTACAAAGTTTCAGAGTTATTTAGTTGACTGAAAATTCTAATCTAAAACCGGTTACTACATTAAAAAAATGTTACAAGCTAACAATCTTAAATAGGTTATCTTCTTTTACATAACTCCTTGCATTTCCAGTAATTCAATTTTCTTATCGATGTCGTCTGCAGAGTATGTGTAGTCAGTTGAATATTCTTGCTTTATATCTTCGGATTCCTTATTTTTCTTCTGAAATAAAAAAAATGGATATTTAAAATTTTTAACCAAACTAACAGTTTAAGGGCTGATTTTTCAATCCTTGGTTAAAACTTATTCGTCGAATAATGTATAAAACTACCATTTTAAAAACGTATTCTAATTGCCCGTATTTGACAGTTTACGTGACATTTTAATATTATCGTGTAATACTTTATTGGACGGATAAGTTTTATCCAAGCATTGAAAAATCGGCCCTAAATTATATGAAATTAAATTAACAGTACAAATGATTTTTTTCTGTCTTTTCGGCTTATGGCTGAAACTGCTTACCCGATTTGAATACCTTGACAACTTTAAATTTGAAAATGTATGCGTTGTGTATAGTATAAATTATGTCTACCAAATACGACTTCTGTTATAACAGAAAATATTCTTCTTTGTACTTGTTTCTATGAATTAATTCAGAATTCAGATCTACTTAACAATTTTTACAGAACTTCTAAATAATCGCTAATAAGTTATTTATATACCCATAGCATGTCTGTAACAATATTACCTATGTATCATGATACATAGGTAGGTAATATTATTTAAAACATCTCACCCAAAACTGCGCATACTCCGGGGACACCGATTGCAAATACGCAATTTTGTCCTCCATTTCCTTTAATCTTTGATAGATATCTTTCGACACTGGTGTAGTGTGGAGATATGATTCTATCGCAAGCACGCGTTCAGATATAGAGGGGGGGAGGTAGTCCGGTTTACTTTCCATAGGGGGAGGAGTGGGGACCGTTTGTGGACCCCACTCGTTGTATACTTTTCGGACTGGAAATAAGAAAGAAAACATTTATTTATACAGGTAACAATTATTCAAATAATCGCTTCGTTTATTAATAGTATAATGTGTAATAATTTTGAAGCATTTGTTTTGGTTATTCATACAGTTATACTTACCCTGTTTTTTTAAATTTCAACCGTCAATATATTAGTAAAATCTGTTCAAAGGTTCTTGATATCGCGCGATTAAGCAAGAGGTTATTCCAAACCATTGAGGTATTATTACTACGTACGTACGTACGTAGTACATAGTAACTCAATGTTCCAAACAAGTATTTCCGGACGGACTGACTAGTTATTTCTGTGCAATTCTTATTATGTAAAATTGAGATTTGCAATATTTATGAATTTTATTAAAAAAAATACCTAGTAGAAATGCATTTGATAAAAACAAATTTGTTACATTGATACGTAAATATTTTTAACACAATAAAATTAATTTAACCTTGAATGTGTTTACAGTTCTTCTGGCAAATTTACATCATCTATTGAAATTACATGTTTGTATAGTTGTTACTCATTTATTGAAAGTTATTTTCAAAACTGTTTTTATGATTTCATTATTTACCACCTGTTAAATCTGGTGGTTTCTAGTAAATTTAAATTAGTGCGCAATTAATGTAACATCACTACATAGTATAAAACAAGTCGCTTTCGCTGTCCTTATGTATGCTTAAATCTTTAAAACTACGCAACGGATTTTGACGCAGCTTTTTTTAATAGATAGTGGTTCGCGAGGAAGGTTTTGTATATCATTTATTGGGTTTAAAAAAGCGGGCGAAGCCGCGGGCGGGTCGCTAGTATTCGTATATATTGTAACAGCTATACCACAGATAATACTATATAGTAACTCTACTCACTTTTCAAATGCCCTTTCGAGTCTTTCCGTTTCACGAACTGCGTTCTCACTCTAGCACAAGTCTCCGTATCTTCCATCTCACTCTCACCTATTCCCGGTATAAAGTCGTGTATGTTACTTTTATTCACTTGCGCTCTCTTTCTTTCAATAAAATTCTGTATACGTTTTTGTATTTCCTCATTAGATACAGTCACTTGTACTAAGTTTTTATCTATTTCTACACTCTGAGGATATTCTTTTTTAACGCCTGCACCTGAAAATCAGGCGTGTTATTTTAGTGAACAGGTAAATAAAAAATTGTTTGAAAACAAAATATATTTATTTCATAATGTACTTCAACACTTAAAACTACCCACAAACCAGGTTTCTATAACTATTATATTATTATGACTAAATAAAATATTTATAAAAATAGTCTATTAAACCAAATATAATGTATAAACATATTATTTAACTTGCTCTAATAAAGGAAAAATACATAGAATAAAGGAAACTGCTTAGAATACATATAATTTTAAGGTATGCATTTATATACGCGATAAATATTATACAACACAGCTATGAGATAGCCACAGTAAAGTATATAAATTAACAAACACAGAAAGAGTATCTCTTTCAATAACAACTTATTACTTCGAGCTCATTTTAAATAAAAATAATAATATAATATTAAATAAAACCTGTCTAACTTATCAACAATAATTTATTGCACCAGTTACAATTAAGTAGGCACTCAATTGTTATTTCTATAATTTTGCTCACTTATTATCACTTTTACGAACGTTTTATATCCATTTTTATGTAAATAACAAATATATATATTTATTACTACTTTAAAATTCATTAAAACAGATACATAATTGGATTAAAAAATCCACTTTGTTCAAATATAATAATATTTAAAAAGCTGTTTTGTTCAAAAAAAAGTAGGTACATTTTTAAGTTACACTTAAAAACTCAACTAAAAAAGCAACTCATAAAAAAAACGCGACTACACATTGCACTAAAAAAGCAAGCTATTCTAAGCCTTTTGTGTCCGCTTAGAGGACCACGCACATTCAACGTTTTCTTTCCAGACCGCTTCGCTGCCTTCATAGACCTCTTTTTTCCAAATCGGTACATTCGCTTTGAGGCTCTCTATACAGTGGGCGACTGCGTCTAGCGAGTCCCTTCTGTGGGGACTGCTTACGGCTATCACTACGGATGCTTCGCGGCATGGCACGTTGCCGAGTCTGAAATATTGGGAATAAAATTGTGTTTAAATTATAACTGGATAATGTTATAGTATGGTGAACAGATTAATGTCTATTTTACACTACTAACTACTATAAATTATGTATCATCAATATGTTTTCACATACAAATTATAATACAATACATTGTAGCAGTTATAAGGTCAGATCAGTGTCTATTATATATTCAGGCAGACAAGGTCGAAACAATTCGTGCTGTGGGACACGATAAGAATTGACATCAATAAACAGACATGTTTATTTATCAATGACGTAATTTAATATGTGTAGGTATTAACTTTGCTAGAAGTTTTGGCAATGAATTTTTTTATTTATTAGTACATCCCTACTAATAATAATATTATAATATATAAAGCTACACTACCACTCACTGACTCACTGACTGACATCGGTTTTCTCGGAAACTACGCGGAAAGTGGGGGGGATAATTATGTGATTGTGTAGAGGTGCGCCGAGTGAGCAGAGGAAAAATATAGCGATCTCGATCATCTTCGAAAACCAAGTGGACCCCTGGAGGTGCGCAAAAACGGTGATACCTGGAGGGGGGGTGTCTGAACAAAAAATGCTCGGAACTGGTGGCGATTACCAGGGGTGGTGGAAAAATGGCGATTTTCGCGAAAACAAGATGGCCGCCGTACTTTGCCAAAATCGCCGTTTATGAATCCTTACGTCTCAAATTTGGCACACGTGCTCTGTTCGAGCCGGCGAATCGATCGGTGCCCCGTTCGAGTGGCTCCGGGCCCCAGTTTCCAACTTCCATACAACATAAAATCCAACGGCCCGCGGAAACGGTGCGAGTTGGGTGGGGGGTCCCGGAACTAAAAATGATCACCACCCTGGGACGCTACCAGGGAGCCATAGTGGGTCGCTCGATTTTGGAATTTTTCCATTTTTGGCGCAAACATAAAAACGTAAATTTAGACGAGGTGGTGCAATGGAGAAACACACTCTCACCACGTTTGTACTCGCCCAGCTCCCAGGATATCCAGAAAAATCCGAAATCTTGAACTTTCTCACAGCCCGCGGAGACGGTCAACGGCCCGCGCAAACGGTAGTAGCTACATCTGGGGTGCTCAAACTAAACTTGTAGTAGACCTCGAGCAATTACCACAGATAGTGAAAAAAATTCAAAATGGCGGAAAAAATGGCCGCCGCCATACAAATTCTAAAACGGCCATCGCTGGGCCGATCACGCTGAAACTTGGCACAGGGGCTTCAATCGAGCCGCACATTAAGTTGGCATACTCATAATCGAGTTTCCACCGCTGGTTTCCGAGTTTCATACAACGCGAAATTCGACGGCTCTCCGAAACGGCGCTAGATAGGTGGGGGGTGTAGAACTAAAAAATGATGAGGAACATGGGGCGCTACCAGGGCAATGGAGAAATTTCAAATTGGACGCCATTTTTTTTTCAAAAATGGCCAATTTTTCAAAGCAAGATGGTGGCGCCGGTTACTTTACGATCGGTCTGAAAATTGACTTCTGTGCTCTAATCGGCCAGATTTACAAAACTGCATACTCAGAATTTCTCTCCGACCCCCGGTTTCCATTTTCCATACATCACGAAATTCAACGGCTCTCTGAACCGGTGGCACTTAGGTCGGGGTCGCCGAAGTAAAAAATGCTTCAAAACCTGGTCCGCTTCCAGGCATGTAAATCTTTTTGGTAAAAAGCGAAATTTTTTTTTTTCGAAAATTTTGTATGCAAATTTCCATAGTAGGAAGGGTAATTGAATAGCAACGGCAAAAGACGGCGCCGCGGGCTGCTTGCTGCCCGCGCACCGCGCAACCTCGAAGGTCGACAGCCTCCCGGAGTAGAAAATATTTATTAACTTTTGAACTACCGCACTAGCCAAGCGAGCGAAGCGAGCAAGTCACGTCAGCGGCCGGCGTAAATACTCAAAGAAGTAGCGAGGAGCGAAGCGACGAGCGAGTTAGGTTTACTTTTGAACTACCGCACTAGCCAAGCGAACGAAGCGAGCAAGTCACGTCAGCGGCCGGCGTAAATACTCAAAGAAGTAGCGAGGAGCGAAGCGACGAGCGAGTTAGGTTACCTGCCCGCTATCGATTAGACACCTCAAAATGATGAAATTCGGGGATCACGTTTCAAGGATTGAACCAATATTTGAATAAGTAATTTATAAACAGTTTCGACTGACTGTAGAATCGCTGTTAGCAGATGTAACAAATGGACAGGAAATTCAAATGCATTTTCAAATGACTGAAGATTTCTGCCCTGGGATGAGCCGCGAGCTGCTTGCAGCTCGCGCACCACGCACCCTCGAAGGTAGACAGCCCCCCGGAATAGAAAATATTTGAATGGGAAATTTATAAGCACTTCCGATTGACTGTGGAATCGCTGTTAGCAGATAATAACAAATTGACGGGGAATTTTAATGCATTTTCAAATGACTGAAGATTTCTGCCCTGGGATGCTTCGCGGGCTGCTTGCAGCCCGCGCACCACGCATCCTCTAAGGTGGACAGCCTCCCGAAGTGGAAAATACTTGAAATGGGGAATTTATAAGCATTACCGACTGACTGTAGAATCGCTGTTAGGACATGTAACAAATGGACAGGAAATTCGAATGCATTTTCAAATGACTGCCCTATTGCTTCAACCCAGGGGCAAAAGGAGCTCGCGGGCTGCTTGCAGCCCGCGCACAACGCACCCTCGAAGGTCGACAGCATTCCAGAACAGAAAATATTTGAATTGGGAATTTATAAGCACCTCCGACTGACTGTGGAATCGCTGTTAGCAGATGATAACAAATTGACGGGGAATTTTGATGCATTTTCAAATGACTGCCCTATTGCTTCAACCCTGGGGCAAAAGGAGCTCGCGGGCTGCTTGCAGCCCGCGCACAACGCACCAGCTAGTAATAATATATATAATGCGAAAGTAACTCTGTCTGTCTGTTACGCTTTCCTGCTTAAACCTCTCAACCGATTTTGATGAAATTTGGCACAGACAATCTTTAGACCCTGAGAAAGAACATAGGCTACCTATTATTGCGAAATATGTACCACGGGCGAAGCCGGGGCGGACCGCTAGTATGTTATATTTTTAGTTAAATAAAAAGGTTTTTGGAGCGATTGTTGCTCAGTGGTTAACGCTTATAGACCGGGAGATATTGACACAAAATTTCGAGTCATTTGTAACAGGATGGCGGTTCTACAGGGTTCTTAGTACGCAATGACAAAAAGAAAAATGATGGTGTGAACGCTGGTACCGGCGGCTTAGTCGCGTGGGCGTTAGTCGAACTCGTCGGAAAATAGCGAAAGTCAAACGATTTGTAACAGTATGGCACTTTTTCCTGTAAGTTTGAGGATCAACGAATATAAATACAAAATTTCAAAGATCTAGGTGTTGGAAATCTTCACTTATATAAATTAATACTTAATTAATTTTTCAAGTATGACAGCACTTTTTCCCCCTACTAGAAGTATGGCAAATATAATAATGGTCACATTTTATCAAATACTCTCCAAAAATCCAAATGCAATACTGGTACAAAAAGTTTGGCGAAATAAAAATTTTTTGCAGATTTTCGGCGGTATGGCGACCATTTGGAATCGTCCGAAAAGTATGGCATGGCGATTTTCGTAAATGGCTGCACGACGATGGTTACCTGTGCAAAAGTTAGCCTGATACAAATGGTTGAATAATTGTTTTATTTAAATCAACACATTCGCGTCGGTATGGCGGGCTGTAAGTCACACCGGAAAAGTATGGCATGACACTACCGCCTACTTCTTTTTTATGGGCTATCGGTAAATTCTAAAATTTTTGTGTTACAAATCGTTTGACTTTCGCTATTTTTCCGACGAGTTCGACTAACGCCCACGCGACTAAGCCGCCGGTACCAGCGTTCACACCATCATTTTTCTTTTTGTCATTGCGTACTAAGACCCCTGTAGAACCGCCATCCTGTTACAAATGACTCGAAATTTTGTGTCAATATCTCCCGGTCTATTACATCTTTGATGGAAAGGTTGCGTGGATTTTTTTTATTGATATAAAAAATTGGCATATCTAAAATTAGCATAAAATTAACGTAGCATCGCAAATCGTTCGTCTCGAGAATATTCGTGTAGACTGTAGACAAACAAACGAAATTTCCTCTTTATAATATAAGTGTAGATAAGATATAGACTGATACAAAATATGTATTATTTTATCAATATCAATTCGAAAAGATTGGACAAATTTTTCCAGCTATTTACAATGTTTCTATTATGCAACAAATTGATTGATTCATTGTAATGTCTGTAAATATTTCATTAAGGTGAATGTTCCGACCGTCCCTCCATACATTTTTGCACACGACTAAACACTTAACACAGACACTCTTTCTTTAAAACTAATCATTTTATCACTTCTATACAATGAAATGTGTCCGCGATCGACCTTTTTAATCAATAACTTACATTATTTACTTAGAAAAACAACAGTGAAATATCGGCAAAATTCGACACTTTTACAGTAGTGTGCGTGACTTTTGCCAAGCACGACATCTAGCGCGTCGATGTTTAAACATCGCCTTTCGTTTGCTTGGCAAAAGTCACGCACAGGCGATGCGCTAGATGTCGTGCGCATGAATCGCGTTCGTTATCTTATAATTCATGCGCCCAGAAACAAACATACCTAATTCAGTTACAATCCTTTTTTTGTTACGTAATTTATTGTTTAAATTTATTCTAATACGATATTTTTTATTCGTCGGCCAGTTCTACCAGGTATAAAAAGATAAAATTGAAATATAACAGCTCGTTCTGAATCGCGCAAGCGAAATTTTTTCCATACAAAACACATATACAACTTTTCGACATCTTTTATTAGGGCTTCAACGGCCGGCCAGTCGAGTAGGTAGGCTTGTTTATCGTTGGAGGTATTCCACCTTCCTCTCTCCACAATGGTAACACCGACGTGATTTGAACACGCAATCTCTCCTGACACTACCTAATAGCAAAACCATAATTATGTTTACTATGTTATCGTAAATATGTTTTTCACCTTCCTGGTTATTTTCACATAATAAAATATAATAAAATAATAAATAGTGTTTTAGATTTTTGTTATTGTATCTTGTATACGAATTATTCTTACTTGTTGGTTATGAAATGTTCAAATACCCATTGAAATAATTTACTGTTACAAATCATTAGTGTTATTAGTTTTGAGTGAATAGGTAGGCATGGATCAGAATTATTATATGCTACTAACTACTCAAATACATGTTTTGATAAAAAAAAAAACAATAGTGTAATGTAATAATAAAATAAAACTGCGTTTTATTGTAATCAATTTTAACATTATTTATTTTCCAAAATTGATGAATAAAATAGTTTACGCCAACAAATATAACTTTTATTTTTATAACAATCATTCATAATAAACCGTAGCAGGTAGCGTTTTGAACAGCGGTGGCCTTGGCGGCTCGTCCTCAGGAGCGCTGGTGCAGTAAACTCCCATAAATAATTAATAATAAAGTTATACCTGCTCATTATTTAAAATCTATCGTAAAAAACTACAATACTAATATCAATAAAATAAGTAACTACACATTACAAATAAAATACATCATTACATACACTCTTGTTCATTTCATAAGTAACGCGCGAAACGGAGCTTACAGCTCCTATGAAACAACATTCAGTACATTGCCTACATACGAAATCCAATAAGAGTGAAAGAGAAATCAGTCCTGCGCGTGAAACAAAAGATTTACTATGGAAAAATAGCCATTTTCGGAGCGTTCAATCAAGCGACGTTGCGCATCGCATGACATGATGAATATGAATACGATCACGAATGCAAATTCGGGGATTTTCTAATTATTGCTAAATAATAATTGAATTCGTTTTGAAATCCATACTAATATTATAAATGCGAAAGTAACTCTGTCTGTCTGTCTGTTACTCAATCACGCCTAAACTACTGAAACAATTTTCATGAAATTTGGTAGGTATGGTAAGTACCTATTTTCGTTGTTTTATTTCAAGTGAACACGGCCATACAATTTTGTCACGAGCCGCCTATGATTGTAGGTACTTTTGTTAGGCTCCTTCGTCGTCGGCTCGTATTGTCACGCGCTATGATTTGCGCGCGGATTTTCTTGTGTTGTGAATTTATTTTTGTATTATTATTATTTTTTATTTTTTTTTATTTTATTGATTCAAATTAAAATATTTCACTAGTATGCATTTGAGACTATATTGTATTATGTATAATTTATCGTAGGTATAGTTATTCTTATAACGCAGTTATATTTTCGGTGGGAAAACAACAATTTGACCCGTGATTTTTCTGAAATATCACCACGTTGCAAATCACATCAATCATACACACGTATGACGAAAGTATAGTGGCTAACATTGACTCATCAGTTCATCACTGAAACCAGTGATAAATCAGTATATCATATTTTATTGTGTTTGAATATTTTTTAAACAACGATATATACAATATTATTATAAATCGGTAAACTACCAAAGTACTTCCGAATTTTCAGACAGACAAACAAGTAGTTTGTTTTATCAAAGTAGGTATCAGTAATTAGTATAGGTACTCTACTCCGTTCACGTCACGCGTCGCGTCGCCGCGGCCGAAATCAACAAGTCAAATGATTTTTGTTCTAATTGTATTTTGGTAGTAGTTTGTTTAGAATTTACATATTATCCATTGTATATTTTTTATTTTGTATTTGCTGTAAAATCAAAAAGTGAAAAACTTCATTAGGTATACTGTACGACACCTGAATCTGAATCGCGCAAACGAAATTTTTTCGTTTCACAGAACATATACAACTTTCCGACATACTTCATTGAGGCCGGTCTGCCAATCGAGTATGTTGAGAAACTTCACTTATTCGATGGAGGAAATCACCTTCTTTCCTCCACAGTTGCGTGACCCCGACGTGCATTGAACACGCAGTTTTCTTATACTAGTAGCAAAAATCAAAACCATAATATGTTTACCTACTATATTTTACTAAAAGTCGAGTGCGTCGAAATCGTAAATAATAATATGTTTTTCACCTTCCTGGTTATTTTCCCATAGTAAATAGTGTTTTAGGTTTGTTGTTGTAGTTAGGAATAATAATAATTATTATTCTTACTTGTTGGTTATGAAATGTATATTGAAATAATTTACTTTTACAAATCATTAGTGATATTAGTTTTGAGTGAAAATGCTTGGATCAGCATAATATTATATGGTACTTACTTCAAATACATGTTTTGATAAAAAAAACAATAGTGTAATAAAATAAAACTGCGTTTTATTGTAATCAATGTTGACAATTATTTTCCAAAATTATTGATCAATAAAATAGTTTACACCAACAAATATAACTTTTATTTTTATAACAATCGTTATAAACCGTAGCAGGTGGCGTTTTGAAGTTCTGTCTACTCATACAGAAAAATGGAAAACTTGTTTTTTTTTGTAAACAATTTATTACTCATTATTGTTGTAACTTGGCAACTCGAAGCGTGGTCGTCCGTCGTAGGTACTTTTGTTCGGCGTCGCGTCGTCGTCGGCTTGTCTTGATTTCATTGACACGCGCTATGATTTGCGCGCGGAATTTCTTGTGTTGTGAATTTATTTTTGTATGCTATGCATTTTAATTGAATCAAATTGCAATATTTCTCTAGTATGCATTTGAGACTATATTGTAATAATTGATCGTGGGTAGGTATAGTAATTAATTATTCTAATAACGCAATTATATTTTCGGTGGGATTCAAAACAAAAAATTGGCCCGTGATTTTTATGAAATTTCACCACATTGCAAATGATATATTATACAATTACAATTATTATAAATCGGTAAACTATCAAAGTAATCACAAACTTGCAAAATATGCTTTTCCGAATTTTCAGACAGACACACAATTTTATTAGTTTGTTTTAGCAAAGTAGGTACCTATACCTATACGCTTACGTCGCGCGTCGCGTGCGTCGTCGAAAACGGTGCGCCCAGAAACAAACATACCTAATTACCTAATTCAGTTACAATCCTTTTTTTGTTCCGTAATTTATTGTTTAAATTTATTCTAATACGATTTTTTTTATTCGTCGGCCAGTTTCAAAATCAAAACCATAGTATTTTTACCTACTATATTTTACTAAAAGTCGAGTGCGTCGAAATCGTAAATATCTTTTTCACCTTCCTGGTTTTTTTTCCATAGTAAATACAGTAGAACCCGTTTAATACGATCACGCTTAATACGATTTCTCGTATAATACGTCATTTCGCATCAGTCCCTGCAACTTAAGACATGTTTCCATACATTTTTTAACGCTTAATACGATCGTCATCCCGTTTAATACGCTCTAACGGCCAACACATATTACCCCTGCGACAGCGGCCGATTCAAACCCCGAAACCCGACTGACTGAACTGACGCGATGACTGCTTGCAGTGGTTTCCTGGATATTTATTGATGATAATGTATCATCATAAGAAATTCAATCTATTGAAGATCTTATTGAGAGTGTGAATAACACACAAGAAGAGGCTCAAAGTGGTAATGATCAAGAAGAAGATGTGTCAACTCCGATATTGACATACGCCCAGGCATTATCAGCAGTTAATTGATTTAAGACGCGATGTAACTTCTTTAAATACACGACATTTTGTATAACGTACATAATGTTTAAATGTACAATATACATACATCCGAAAAACCATAATAAATATTAATACATAATATGTATGTAGTAAGTCCGTTTTTTATTTCCCGCTTATTACGCTTTCCCGCATAAGACGCGTTTTTGGTTGAGTCCCTGGAAAATCGTCTTAAACGGGTTTTACTGTAGTGTTTTAGATTTGTTGTTGTATGAATAATTATTCTTACTTGTTGGTTATGAAATGTATATTGAAATAATTTATTTTTACAAATCATTAGTGATATTAGTTTTGAGTGAAAATGCTTGGATCAGCATAATATTATATCATATAATATATGCTACTTCAAATACATGTTTTGATAAAAAAAACAATAGTGTAATCAGTAATGTAATAAAATAAAACTGCGTTTTATTGTAATCAATTTTGACATTATTTATTTCCCAAAATTACAATAAAATAGATTACGCCAACAAATATAACTTTTATTTTTATAACAATCCTACTTCCTACTAATGCGAAAGTTTGTGAGGATGTGTATCATGTGTGTGTTTCACGCAAATACTACTGAACCGATAACAATGAAATTGAGCACACATATAGAACGTAACTTGGACACATTGAATAGGTTTTATCCCGGAAATCCCACGGGAACGGGAACTATGCGGGTTTTTTTTTTAAATGCGGGCGGTAAGCTAATCGTTCATAATATAAACCGTAGCAGGTGGCGTTTTGAAGTTTTGTCTACCCATACAGAAAAATGGAAAACTTGTTTTACATTCACGCCATCTAGACTTATCTTTATCATTTTTGTATACGTCTGTGTTTCACGATTCACGCCATCTAGAGTTAAATCTTTATCATTTTTGTATACGTCTGTGTGTGTAAACGACCCTGTATGCAATGACAGATGTTATAATGCATTTTTTTACCGAATTGGGTGGATTTTAAGGCAATGATATGACATATTTCAATAAAATATAATATTCAGTAACCGCCATGACTATTCCTACGACTTTAAGGTTTTCCAATTACGCAAAAACTCAAATAAACTAGAAATGTAGAATTCAGCGCCATCTAGCGGGACATTGGCTGGGAACAGATCGTAGCATCCACCTTAATAAACATTATTTCATAACGTAATGTTGTTCATAACTGAATGCCCTAATAAACATGTTTATTGTTTATATTTTCAAGTGTACTTGAAAACCAGTTCAATTAAAACAGACAATTTAATACAAGTGTTTGCACTAATTTTACTGATCCCTTCATCCTTATCTAAAATTAATCCTCTTTAATTTCAATTATAATTAGAAACCAATTTCATGTGGCTATAATAATACTATTTGTTGCTTATGTTTGTAATTTACCTACTTCATAAGTGATGACATACCTTAAGATTTGTAAGATCACAAAAACTCCAATTATTTTATAAAATCTATACTAATACTGGAACTACTGGTCCGATTTGAGAAATTCTTTCGGTGTTAGATAGCTCATTTATCGAGGAAGGCTATAGGCTATTTATCATCACGCTAAGACCAACAGGAGCGGAGCAATGCAGGTGAAACCGCGGAGCACAGCTAGTTATAAAATATAACTTTAAGTTAACATTACACCATACACATTACACAATTTTATCAATAGCAGTTTAACACTTTCGCAGTTGAACACTTTCAAATATAATTTAAGACCTTTATATAATGAACTTTCTCTCACCTATGATACATAGCAATGCCATGGATCGCTGGCCATTTAGTCCTCGCTTCCTCACAGATATTCTTCATAGCTTTCAAGGCCATCGGTTCATAGGCCTCATACTCTAACCTTAATACCTGTAAGCAGTTAGCATGCTAAGTGAAAGTTAAGTTACACAAGTAAAATGTAAATATTGAAAACAGAATATTCTAGTATGAAATAGAGTTCGGTTTGTGTTTTAATGCAGTGTGCAAAAAAAAATGTACACTAAATTGGATTATTGCATGAAAAAATATAGTAGAGAGACAGAGAGGTTATTTTTTACGGGTAATTAAATCCGACACTCTAAGGGTTTATAAATGCAAATATGTGTTTTCATATTTTCATCTATACAACTTTTTTGTTTAAAAACAAACCATACATTTTATAATACTATTGAAGATTTATTCAACTAATATGCTTCAAATGATTTCTTTTTAAAGAGATTCCACAAAATAAACAACTTTACAAACAAATTAGATAACAAACTTAAGGTTATCAAAGGGCACAGATATCACTAAAATTTTTGATATCATATGTAATATTAAAGGCACCAACCTTCTTATCCTCGAAATTATCTCTAGTGGTCCCTACAAATAGGGACACTGCACCGCAACTCTCATGCACAACCAATTCAGTTATTTCATCCACGCTCAGCTTATCTACCGTTAGTTTTAAGTGATCCATTCTTCTACTCAAACTTAAATTTGTTCCTATATTCCTTCTAACCCCCACTAAGTGGTGGTATAACAGCAATACTATCAAATTCTTTTATATCAATATCAATGTTATCAGAGCACACTTCTTCATTCTTTGCTAGTAAAATATTATGTTTTATCGTTTCCAAGTTATAATTTACAGCGATTATATCCAATAATTGCTTGTAGGTTATTTTTTCGGGGAGCGTTATTCTCGCTTCTCGTGTTCCGGCTAATTCTTTCGATTTTGCAAAGAAAAGCAATTTAACTGTTACTCCACGCTCAATTTCCATAATTCATCCTATTAAAATAAAAGTTTTATAAATATAATAAATATACACATTTTTGTAGTTTACTGATAACGATTTAATGATAGATAAATATCTTTAATTTATTAGATATTAGTTAAGGTTATCTTGAGCATCATTAAAGTATAATACACTTACACAATATATTGCACAAGATGATTAATAAAAACATAAACCGGTTATGTATACTAGAAAAACATTCATAAGCATATAGGAGCTAACAAGTTGTAATCACACCAAAAAAAAAACACATCATAATAAATAAATAAGAATATTTTTAACAATTATAGGTACTTATTTCTTACAACTTTTACGTCAGCTTTAAAGGTTTATCATAAAACGAAAACTATTTTTTAACTTAATATTCCAATTTATAGTATTTTTAATAGAGTTATCAATAATAAATGTTTATTTTTAAGTAAAAATAGAAATTAAATGATTTTTTTGACATGTGAAAAGGATAATATGTGCAAAAAAAAATGCGTGAACCATTTAATTATATAGAGAATTACTTACCTGGAATAATTATATACGTTCATGAACCGTGCCTAATGACCTACAATAACTTTCAATTTATTTTCAATTGCAGGTTAAATTTTGAATAACAAGACTGTCATGGACTGTCATCGCTTTTCTGTCCACCACTGTCAACCCTGAACTGACAGTTTACACAATCTGAAATCTCAACAATTCTGACCAAACTATTGGTTAATTCGCGGGGGTTGCTAGATCGTAATTACATTATGTTAACATTACAATCTCTTTTACAACTCGACTAAATTCTATAATCTGTACTTTTTTAATTTACTCAAACCTACATGTTTAAATTTTATGTTCTTCGAAATTGTTCGATTATTAACATAGTTTTTCAGGGTGAAGTAAAAACATAAAAAAATACTTTAATATATTTATTAAACAATTATAGTACCTAATTTATTAACGAAATGTAATTATTAAAACTTAAAAATATGTCAAATAAAGATAAAATAATAGGGATTTGAAGATTGTGGGTAGTGTCATTAATTTGCACAAGTCTTGCAGAATTCAAACAGAATGTGAAGTAGCCTTTTTAATTTTATTTATGGCAAGAATGATGTCTGACATTGACAACTGCTACTTAAAAAATTTCAAACGGTTTTGAAACGGCGATGTCGTTGTGTTCAAGCATAACCGCTTTTTGGCAAGATTCCCTCGGGCGCGCGCGTTATGTAAAATGAACGTCGCACTGCTTTCAGTACAAAAAAGTTAAAAATAGACTTTCAGAGTGAGTTGCGTGTTCCGACATTTTTGTTTTTATGTGACATACAAACGCTATAGTCTCTGTATAAATATTTTAGAAATCAAAGTGAAACGCCGATAGTAAACATTGGATTGATATGTGTATGGTGATGTGATTTGTGAAGTGCGAATACGGTACATCAAAGACTTAAAAAAAAGCAGATTTGGATATATTTTGAAGTGCTGTGGTAAATAGTTGTTTATAAAAATGGCTCACGTGGAGCCAATGGACTTGGACTGCATTACAAGTGATTTCGATGATAAGGAGAACTCATACCAACATAACAATGCCCTGCCGAGAGTGTCGTGTGCTGAAAAAGGGTTTGAAGAATTGGATGTGTCTGAATTCAACATGAAACTAAGGTACCAAGTGACCCCAGCCTCATCACCTATGTCTAAAAGTTATACGGCTAATTGTTTAGATAACAGGAATATTAGTTCTGTTGAAGATGTGTTGACAAACAACGAAAATCTAACTAGGTCATTGAATTCAACAATAACAAACTCAGACAGCATATTGAAGTCACCAAAGTCTCTGCCATTACAGTCAATATCTTCCGATCAATTTACTGATTTGAATAGAAACTCTTTGGTTAGGCGGTCATTGGACACTGCTAAAAATAATGTGACAGTACTAATAACAACACCTCAAGATTTAGATGATAGTTTGTCATCACCTAGTACATCATCATCTTTAACGCATACTCCAGAAGCGACTACTCCTACAAAAGAAATCCCCAAGCATGATGGTGGTTCACCTATACTCCGTGGATTGAAAAGTGTATTCAGCATGTTTAGATCATCACAAAGTCCTATACCACCAAATGATGAGACAAATGTTGAAAGAAAAGATGAAACTTTCTCTGAAGTACCAGTTAAAGATACTAAACCACAAACTGTATTAGCTTCCACTCCGATAAGGAGTAAAAACAGTCCGATAAAAAGTGGCAGTCCTCTTAAAGACAGCGTTGTTTTCAAGGATGATTTAGAACGTGAACTGCAGTGGAGAGATGACTCAACTATAATATTCAAAGAAGAAAAAATTCCAATACACAAACTGTTCTTACCAACATTACCAATTGAAACCAAGGTTGTGCAAGAATTGAAAAAAGACAATGTTAACACCACTGTTGAGTACATGGATATATCTATGAATGAGTCGGCTATAAATGAATCTGTTAAAAATATAAAGTACGAAGCAAATAATACCATTGAGTCAGATAGTGAGTTCCAGGACTGTGAAACTACATTTACAAAGAATGAAGATGACCTTGCAGAAAAAGCAGATGTAAACAATGCTAATGTTGGTAGCATTCAGGATGATATAAATATGTCTATTGTTGAAAATGAATATAATGAAATAAAACCAGAAGAACCTCACATTGAGTTAATTGGTAATAAGACTATTGATGCACCAATTGAATGTACTATATCAGGAGTTCAAACAGTTGCTGAAGACGACAAACTGAATTTGACCAATAATCTAGAAACTAATACTAAATTGGAAGATGTAGTACCAGGTGTTATTGAAAATGTTGGTAACAAAAATAAAGCTGAAGAAGAAATTTTATTAGAGGCACCTATTAATTTAATTAGTAACACTATCTTGAATAAAGATAATCTTCAATGTGAACAAAATTTGTCTGCTATTATAAATGAACTTAATGAAATCAGCAGTGATGCAAAGAGTGTGGAAGATGATCTTGTTGAAAATGTTAATAATAAGCATGAAAGTAATGGTATTTGCAATCAAAGTAATATAAACATGTCCATTGTAGAAAATGAACACCATGAAGTTAACTCAGACCAATCTAAAAACTTATCGCAAACTCAGGTTGAAAATAATGCTAATGAAACTATTGATTTGGAAATCCCAATTGTAGAAAATGTCACAAAAGAAGACAAAATTTCAGAGGGATTAAAATTTGAAGAAACTATAAACATTGAAACAAGTTCTAAATTATATAATTCAACATCACCAGACATTATTGAAAGCTCACAAACCAAAAACATGTTAGATACTCAGATAGTTGCAGTTGCAGAAGGTGTTTCACACAAAGTATGTGTTGATGAAACAATTGAAAAAACAATCACTAGTGAATTGGAAGAAACTGATTATAAATGTAAGCAATCCTTACATGGAGATGAAAATTCTATTTCAAATGAAACAACAAACGATATAAAAACCGATTCAAGAATGGAGTTGAATTCTATGGAAAGCGTGGATGATTTACATGCTAATATGATAAGTAATGAAATAGCTGTAGAAAATATCACAGAACTTCAAACAACCAATGTAGCAAATAATTCTATTGATCAGCTTCACGAAGTTAAAGAAAATTTTGTTGATCAACTTAACAAATTTAAAGAAACAAATGAAACACCCAAACAAGAAGACATTGAGCAAAATACAGATCAGAATATTGATGAAGCTCTAATTCTTACTAACAAATCAGAATTAAGTAATGAAGAAAAGGTAGGTATAATACTAAGTTTACCTAATTTATTGGTTGAGAACTCTATCCATACATCTGCTATTCAAAATCATGTGGAGAATATTACTGAAGTAGTAGTAGAAGGTGATACCTTATTGAATAATATTCCAAGTGAAGCTATTAATGATCCAGCCAAAACTATATGCTCTGATACAGAAACAAGTAGTCATAATGTTAATTATAATGTACCAAATGAGTTTGAAGAAGAAAATCAATTAGGAAAAAATGATTCTTTAGTAATACCAGTAGACATAGAAAATGTAAATGACAAGACAGTAGAAATTAATTCAGAAAACTTAACTATTGAAACCAAATGTACAGATGTCAATTGTGTTAACACAAGTAATGCGGAAAATACTACACTATCTCAAGTAGATTCACATGTACTTGATTCAAGACCAGCAGACATTCCTCTGCCTTTTGATGATGAAAATATGCCTAGTTTGAACAATGAAATTGGCATGACAGAAAAAGCAATTAAGGATAACAAAGACACAGAAATTCATCTTTCCGATTTGCCAGAAAATACAACTATAATACAAGATTCAATAAATATTGAAGGAGATAGTAATGTTGAATCTACCATATCACAGAACAATATTGATAATTTTAAACCTCAGCATGCTTTAGAAACACCTATTGAACCAGATATTTTACCTGAAATGGTGGATAGTAATGAAATAGAAGTAAAAATTGAAAACATAGAGACAACCAGTTCTTCTGATGCTAATCCTGAAATTTGTAATGCAACACTTAAAGTGGATAGTGAAGATGACCCTAATAAAATAACAGAAACAGGGCACAATGATTTAGCTATTGAAAATGTAGTTCTACCTCAAAATGATTGTATCTCTAAAATAATTTCACAAGAGAATGCACAAAATAACACTAGCAACGCCGATGTTAGCACAACTAATGAAGCTAATCAAGAACCAATTATTAACAATGCTTTTATTCCATTGGGTCAAGAAAATAAAGAAGAGTTAATTGAACCACCTGCAAACGATCCTCATGAATTAGAAACTGACATGGAAGTTGATAATATAAATGAATGCAAAGAAATAAATCCATTTGAAACCAAATGCAACATTGTATCTACTCCTCCTGGTTCTCCAGTAATAAGTTCAAAAGGTTACAACTTTAATTTTGATGAGATGGATGATCCATTTGCAACTAAAACAAAAATAAGACAGTCTCCACCACCTGAAATTAAGATGAATGAAACATTTAAACCCATTGATAACGATAATCATATTGTTAAAACTACAGCGAAGAAAACAAATCAAAATAGAAGAAAATCACAACCTATGCCAAGAAATCGAGCTCCTAAAAAGGCCTTTAATTCTACATTTGCAGGTACGGTCACAACAAAGAAAGATGATATTGAAGAAGAGAAATTTGTTTCTAACAATGATTTGTCGAGGGAAGATATGCCAAGTGACTGTAGCAATATAATGGGTAAAGTAAATGATATAGAAAGTACACCCGACGCACATGTACTAGATGTTAATAAATTAAATAATGTCATAAGCACAGAAGAAGCTAATAACTTAAAAAATGATGTTGACAATGAACATTGTAATAATAGCACACAAATATCTGTTGAGAGGAAAAATAATAAAAATGTATTTAATTTACCAGAAATAGATGATAAAAACTTTAATCCATTTGCCACAAGATCAAAGGTATGTGTCTCTCCGACTCCCGCTAGTAGTAGTTTTGTCCATGATAAAACCGCAACTTTTGATATTCACAATATCACAGAGATCAAAATATCGACTGGTGATGAGGATGCCAACTTGGCTGCCAATATAAATTCGTCCGATATAAGTAATATTACAACTTCATCAAAACATACAGACGAAAAAGATGCTACTGTTAAAGAAATTCACACAGAAGATGAAGACACTATTGAAGGGCCATTCCTAGAAGCAGAAGATCTTGCTGATTTTGAGAAGGATACAGATATACTTCCTGATGGTGAAAGGGATGACATGATTGGCTTTGACGATTTTCCTCCTCAAACAAATGAAGACAATGGTGACAATGCGGAGATATTCATTGATGCACAGGCATTTGAGTTTCTATTAAACCAAAATACTAGTAATGTTGTTGCAGACAGTGGAAAGGAAAGCTTATTCCTTAAGTTCGATCCTTTGTTTGCAAAGAGAGTATCCTCAGATGGCATACTCGCAGCTTTAAATAAGGCACCAAAACGAGTTAGTACGCCGAAGAAAAAGACTCAACACATAGATAACAACTTACTGGCAAATGATTTAAGTGCTGGCACATCCAGCAAAGTTCCACCGGCTCCTGATACTGCTGATGATATAAATATGAATGTATCTAAACCTACAATGGTTGTGAATCCTGCAGTAAATTCAATAATTTCACCAAGGAAAGCTGCTACACCACCTAAAATAAATAGACAATCTTTAACAATCACATCTCCAGCTATGGCCGTTATTGACCGTCTTCTGTCTCTTAGTGGGAATGGGAATTCTTCCTTACTTAACCACGATACATCAATGCCGCAAGTCAGTGCCGAACAACATCACACTGATTCGGCTCTTATTCAACTAAGAGAGATGTTGGCTGAAAAAGAAATACACGTACAAACTTTACGGGCTGAAAGCAAGGAACTAAAAGAAAGATTGTCAGTCATGGAGTCACAAGTGAGGTCTTTAGAAACTGAGAGTCAAGATAGATTAAGAAAGATAACTGATTTAAACGAAAAATTAGCAGATAAGATTAAAGTTAATAAAACTATGTCGACGGTTGTGGAAGAGTACGAGAGAACTATTGCAAGTTTAGTTGCTGAATTGGAACAAGATAAAAGACGAAATGCCGAAGAACGAATGAAACTGATAAGAGATCGCGACGAACAAACCGCGCATCTTGCGAGCATGGAAGTATCGTTTAGCGACTTACACAGCAAGTACGAAAAGAGTAAACAGATAATATTTAGCCTCAAAGCAAATGAAGACACTTGTAAAAAATCCATTAAGGAATTTGAAGAGAATTTAGTCAAAATGCAGAACAATTATGAGCTACTTAAACAACACGCTACATCGAAATTGAATCACGCTAATACAGAATTAGAAAAAATGAACAAGGCGCACGAAGCCGAGGTATTGAAATTGAATGCAATGATAAAGAGGAAAGATTTGCACATCACGTCGCTGGAGGAAACCCTCGCGCAAAAAACTAAGGCGAACGAAGAGTTGACCGCCATTTGCGATGAGCTCATCAATAAAGTCGGCTGAACTATAATTAGGCGAAGTCTAGATAGCTACGCAATAAAATCTTCGTGATCCAGACGTGTAACGCGGCAACTTGTGTACTTATCACAATGATAAGTTGCATTAAGTTCGATGCTCCCGAATGTGCCAAATTCGCTGCATACTCGAATAAAGACTGTTTTTGTGATACTTGGACTAAAAATATGTAGTTGTACCTAGTTGTTATCTGTCTAGTTTTAATCGGGAATAATTTCGCTCAAAATTTTTTATATCAAGACTAGAAAGTTATGCTGGTCATAATGCGCCTATGTCGAAAATTATTAAAGTTTGCCCTTGATAGTAAAATAGTGACATTAACAATATTTTTAATTTATTAAAACATAAATAATGTAATGATAAAAATATTTTTGGACAGTTTTTGTATTGATAAATATTTTTGTAGATATGTATAGTTTAAACCTGTTGTATTTAGGGTCTCATATTTTGCATAGTCCTTTTTAGACAATTTGTGAACTATTCAGATGTTGCCATTATAAATGTTCTTAAAAAATAAAATATTATGTTTGGTTCTTCTTCTATTAGTATGATAATAATTTAAATATGCATAATTAATTACATTTAACGATTTAATAATTGTATTACAAAATGTCTCTTCTTTATAGCTGTGGTTGTGTAAACGATAATTTTGTAGATCTTGAAATGATAAAATCAAAAACGTGTCTAACATTAAATTTCTTTTATTTTAACATTATGTGTAAAGGAAAATTCAAAAGAAATTTTTATAAAGATAATATTATGTAACTACAATTTCTCTTAAAGATAATTTTGTCAGGAATGAATATTTATAGAATAAGGCCGTAGAATAATGTGAAGACGAAAAAATGACCATATTTTTGCATGTTCATGTTATTTTAGTTAAATACAGAATGTCGGTGTGAACTATTTTTGTATTATATTATGATTTAATTAGATATATTTTAGCTATTAAAGTCATTGACCTTTTAACTGTTGTTTTATTTTTACCAAGTGCAGTGGAAGATCGCCTATTCGTGTTTACAAACTATTTTAATTTTGACTTGTTTAGAAATAGTTCTGAGGTTTTCAATGGTACATAAATAAATATTAACTAGCTTTGTTAATGGACGCTTTCTTTTAAATTGTCGAATATAGCTTTATGACGCGGGTTCGATGCCCTTAAAGATACACAAAATCTGAGCTTTCAGTTTTCCGTTTGTAGTTTTTGTATGAAATGTTTTAAGAATTGTTCTAATGAGTACATTTTGTTAAAGATATTCTTTAGTTGATTATCACTTGATATTATAATTTCCATTTCACGTAAAATATACAAATAATTATGTACAAGAACTACCTAGTTAATGTTTTTGTTACCCAATGTTTTAATGCTTATTACTTAAAACAAATACAGTGTAATATTTATATCTTGGTCAATTATTCATTCATAACATTACGTACATACATAATATACAATCATGTTCAATTTGTACGTTTATTTGAGCACAATTAGATAACGAGCACACACGCAAAGAATATTCTTGATTTTACATTTAAAATTATTATGAATGACTAATTTGAGGTACGTGCATACAAATTTTCATCCAATCAGCTAATCCATTTTGGGGTAATACTGAAATGAATATTTAAAAAAAAAGTGATTTAATTAGGTTTCTAATGCTTCGATTTTTCTTTTAACACGATATATAGATGGATAAGATAATATTATGCGTGTCAAATTATAGTAAGAAAGCGACCTCTGGTACAGTGGTTAGAGCAAGATGCGGGTTCGATTCCCAGTGTCATAGTAGGTGTACCTTTAGTAATATAGAAAATCATTCATTGAAAGGCGAGATATGCATTGGTCCATACACAAGCAAACATGGGACATCTTATATAAGGTTTGTATATATTTTGAAAGGTATTTTATAATGGTATCGATATTTCAGTGAAGTTGCATGAATCATGCTTTACGGTTGAACTCAGAAGCGCAATAAATAATATTGAGATTATAACGGTGAAAGGTATAAGCGAGGCACAATGTTTAAACAACATTTTAAGTTGTTATTAAATGGTAGATATTGATATTGTGATATGCTAAAGCTTTGATAAAGTTTTTAGGTGTTAGGTTTAATTACGAGGCTTTTCGCCCGCGTAGTCAAAGGAAAACCTGTGTAGTTTTTGTTCCCGCGGGATTCCGGAAAATACCTATTCAATGGCGTCTCAAACTAGCTTTGTATCAAATTTCGTACAAATCAGTGGATTTGTACGAAATTTGGATTTATATTTCAGAGATAGACAGACAGATTTACTTTCGCATTTATGATATTAGTAAGGATGATAGTTACCTTATAAATAAAATAAAGTTTATTTGACTCAAAACTAATACTTAGGTAATATTAACGTAATATTTGTTTACACATAGTAAGATACTCATAGCCAACACAAAATGGAACAAAAAATTAACTCAAAATCTCCATCATCAAGTCAGTCGGTCAGTAATGATTCAATACTGTCACACCGGTATTTAGTACACGTTATTTCTTCAGTAAACATCTATTCGCAATGTCACTGCCAATTGTAACATCTGAGTGCGTTTATGCTCTCGCTCACGGATCATTAGAGGCTTGTAATTACGATGTTTATGTTGCGGGTAATCTGGAGAGCGGTCAGAACTAGTTTTAACTGGTTGGAACTAGGTTTCTGCTATTTACTTATGTGAAGTCCCGTGTAAGGTTCGGTGTAGGGAAAACTAATTGACATGTGTTGCACTGACCAATTTTCTTTTCATTTATACAGACAAGTCAGAAGTCCAATCAGCCGGGACTTTGTTAGTCTACCGGGAATCAAAACATTTCGATTCTACGAAGCGGTTAAAATAGCAAAATTAAAGTAGGTAACTAAGAATCAAACACTAACTAAAACTAGCGCTAGCTGAATTCAAATAAGATACCTTTAAGTTTTAACACCAGTAACTTATATCTAGCTTTATCCGGCTAAAACTAAATACAACCGCATATTGGTTTTTGGCCTGGTGACCCGTAACACAAGTATTTTATACTTATCGCGGGCACCAGTCTCTCACAAATGTTAGTGTTAAGATATATAGATTAACAATGTATGTGTTGATTGTACATTTGTGATGAGAAAATAAATAAATTTAATTTAATTTAATTTAATTTAATTTAGATGTAACATATGTATATAGACATTATATTATCACTGTAGAACAAAGAATCCGTCCTACTCGACCGTTCAAGCGTAAATGATACAGTCTTTTCATCAATAATAATTGATCTCATATTTGTGTTCGAAGCAAAACATACTTTCTATTTATTTAAATAGGTAAATTAAATTGAAGTTACTGTTTGTAATGTCATATCAACATCTTTGTGATTGTCTTTTTGTCATGAATTAACTGCGAAACAGCTAGATCGATTTTGATGAGATTGCCTTACTTATTATATAGTATAATAGTGTTATGAGGATTAATCTAGACTACTAATTATTTAAAAGAAAAAGCTTGTTTTCATAAGTAAGAACAG